>JXCR01136985.1:25564-60960 GCA_002079205.1 Phalaenopsis hybrid cultivar
AAAACAGACGGTGGTGACGAGCTCTAATACTATCATCTTCGATCCACTTTTGCTTAAGGAACATTTCCTTATCTGCTTCCTCTACATAATTGGTATTACTGAATTGTATCCTAAGTTGCCACCCAATATGTTATAGATGACCATGCAGTTCAAGCACCTCAGTCTCTAATACAAATATAGTATTCTTCATATTGTTGATCTTCTCCGATATCCATTCAATACTAACGACTAAGAAACCATTATACATCTCCTATGCACTTTGACTAATGAACTTCTTCCTCATGGCTTCTTCCAATTTCTTCAAATTCATCTTCCATGAAGACATTTTCTCTAAATCTCTCTCTTTCTTGGATTTTTAGGGCTAAAAATAATCCGGGGTAAAATTTCTTCACAAACCCCTTCTATTTATTGGTCTAATTCCCCCTCACAACTTTTAGGCACGACTAAAAACTGCCAGGACACATTTATTCCAACTAAATTGCAGTTATATTTTCTACAAATCAAAATTTTCACATGTGATTAAACTGTAACGCTTAAGCGTCAGTGCACATTTTTGCACCAGTCAACCTAACGTCCAAATTATCATTCTAACATGTCTAGGTTACTAAATAAAGTCTAAAAATCATTAGTACATAATAAATTCAAAAATACTACCCCAAATTTCTTAATCAGACTCAAAATAACAATCAAAGCAAAAACATACTGATAACTATGAGTTGCCTACCACAAAGCATTTTGTTTTATGTCATCAACCCGACGTAACCAGTGCTCATTCTGGTTGACCCAACATCATTCCATCATTATATTTACGATGATCCCCTATATAATAAGATTTCAGTCTATGTCCATTCACTTTAAATTTTTTTTAAGAATTAGGATCTTTAATATCCACTGCTCCAGAAGGATAAACTTTTATCACAACAAATGGGCCCATCCACCTGGACTTAAGTTTGCTTGGAAATAATCTTAACCTTGCATTATATTGCAGAACTTGTTGCCCTGACTGAAAATTTTTAGTAAGAATCTTTCATTCATGTCACATTTTCATCTTTTCTTTATAAATCTTAGCAGTCTCATAAGATTCATTCCTTATCTCTTCAAGCTCATTTAATTGTAACAATCTTTTCTCACCAGCATCTTTTAAATTATAATTGAACTCTTTAATATCCCAATATGCTTTATGCTCAAGTTCAACTAGTAAGTGACAAAATTTCCCAAATATTAGCTTATATGGGGACATTCCTATAGGAGTTCTATATGCAGTTCTATAAGCCCACAAAGCATAGTCAAGTTTGACTGACTAATCTATTTTTGTTGGTTTCATAGATTTTTCCATAATTCTTTTGGTTTCCCGATTGGATAATTTAGCCAAACCACTTGTCTGAGGATGATAAGAAATAAAAATTCTATGATTTGTATGATATTTCTTTAATAACTTCTCCATAATGACATTTCTGAAATGACTTCCCTCATGAGTAATGATAACTCTCGGCATCCCAAATCTACAAAATATGTTCATTTTTAAAAATTTTGCAACACTTTAAGCATCACATTGAGGTAGAGCAATAGCTTCTATCCATTTGAATACATAGTTCACTGCTAACAGAGTATATAAATTTTTGAAAGATGGTATAAATGGTCCCATGAAATCTAATCCCCAAACATCAAATAATTGAGGGGCATCTCATTTCTTCTAGAAATATTGCCTACTATTTGACATCTATGACAAGTTTTGATATAAGCATTAACATCTCTAAAAATTGTAGTCCAGATTGTAGAATTTTGTATGCTGTTTTATCAACACCAAAATGTCCCCCAAAATCAGAATTATGACATTTTTGGATAATTTCATAAGTTTCTTCTACATCAAAATGTCCCCCAAAATCAGAATTATGACATTTTTGGATAATCTCATAAGTTTCTTCTAATTATGTTGTTTTATCAACACCAAATGTCCCCCAAAATCAGAATTATGACATTTTTGGATAATTTCATAAGTTTCTTCTAATGACATCTTCACAAAATCAGAATTATTACATTTTTGGATAATTTCATAAGTTTCTTCTAATGGTACACATCTTCGAATAATCAGATCCTTCCCTTATTTTATATAAAATGGGTCATCCCAAAAATAAGTGCTTAGCTTCAGAAATAAATTTCCTCATTTATTGGTATGTCATTCCATTGGGTTTAAGATCACTAACAATATAGTTCACAATGTCGTTGAGTATGTCATTCCATAGGGTTTAAGATCACTAACAATATAGTTCCCAATGTCGGCATACCACGATATGTCATTCCATAGGGTTTAAGATCACTAACAATATAGTTCACAATGTCAACAGAACACACCACTCATTTACAGTGAACAATTTTTCATCTAGAAAATGTTCATTAATTTCTTTTTCAAAATAGAGTGCTTTTACAGTGAACAATTTTTCATCTGGAAAATGTTCATTAATTTCTTTTTCAAAACAGAGTGGTTTTTCTAATTCAAGCCTGGACAAATGATTAGCAATTTGATTTTCAGTTCCCTTCCGATCTACTATTTCAAAATCAAATTCTTGTAAAAGAAGAATCCATCTTATAAGTTTCGGTTTAAGATCCTTTTTTTTCATTAAGCACTTAATAGCAGAATGAACTGTATGTACTATACAATGAGTTCCAATCAAATATGATCTAAATTTATCAAAGGCATATACTGTAGCAGAATGATCCGTATGCACTATACAATGAGTTCCAATCAAATATGATCTAAATTTATCAAAGGACAAAATGATCTGTATGCACTATACAAGAGTTCCACTCAAATATGATCTAAATTTATTTAAGGCATATACTATTGCTAATAACTCTTTTTCAATTGTTGTATAATTAATTTGATTTTCATTAAGATTTTTACTAGCATAGTAAATAACTTTGAAAATTTTATCATATCTTTGTCCTAAAACAGCTCCAATAGCATAATCACTTGCATCACACATAAGTTCAAAAGGTTTTTCCCAATTTGGTGAAACTATAATTGGTGCAGTGATTAATTTTCTTTTAATAATTCAAAAGCTTTTAGGCATTCCTCATCAAAATTGAAAATTGCATCTTTCTCTAGTAAATGGCATAAAGGCTTAGCAATCTCAGAAAAGTCCTTAACATATCACATGTAGACTCCAACATGTCCTAAAAAACTCCTAATTTACCTTACATTTGTTGGATAAGGTAAATTAGTGATCACTTGAATTTTAGCAGGATCTACTTCCATACCATTTTTCTTGATATTTGATGACCTAATATAATTCCTCCTGCTACCATAAATTGACATTTTTCCTAATTAAGAACTAAATGATAACCTAATACAATTCACCCCTGCTACCATAATCTGTCATTTTTCCTTAGTTAAGGACTCAATTTGTTTCTTCACAATGCTTAAGAACTTTAGATAAATTTTCTAAACATGAGTCAAATGAAGTCCAAACACTGAAACGTCATCCATAAAGACTTCAGTCCCTTTTTCGATTAAATCACAAAAAATTGCCATCATACATCTTTGAAATATAGCAGGGGCATTACATAAATCAAAGGGCATTCTTTTAAAAGAAAAAGTACCATAAGGACTGGTAAATATTATTTTCTTTTGATCCTCAGGAGATATTTGACTTTGGTGATAACCGGTATATCCATCCAGAAAACAAAAGTAATTATGCCCAACTAGTCTATCCAGCATTTGATCTAGAAAGGGTAGTGAAAAATGATCTTTCCTAGTGGCAAGATTTAATTTTCTATAATCAATGCATAAATCCAGCATTTGATCTAGAATGGGTAATGGAAAATGATCTTTCCTAGTGGCAAGATTTAATTTTCTATAATCAATGCATATTCAGAACTGTGTCTAGTAGGTATTAACTCATTATGCTCATTCACAGTTACAGGTACTCCTCCTTTCTTAGGAACTCATTATGTTCATTCACAGTTATAGTTACTCCTCCTTTCATAAGAACACAGTGAATTGGACTAAACCATGCACTATCTGAAATAGGGTAGATAATTCGAGCATCTAACAACTTTAAAATTTCTTTCTTAACAACCTCTTTCATAAAAAGATTTAATCTCCTTTGTGGATCAGCCTTGAGTTTGTAGTTTTCTCTAGATTAATTCTATGCATATAAATTGAAGGACTAATTCCTTTAATATCAGCAATTGTCCATCCGAAGGCTTTNGTTATCTTTGTATATCATGTCTAGAATTTCAAAACTTTCTCTAACATAGTTTAAACCTTCCTTAAAAAGATCTTCACATTGATCTAATTCCTCTTCTTGCTCGTGTTCCAAATCTTGTACTTCAANGAACATGTAAAGTAGAGGAATCTCCTAAAAGGGCATATTTTAAATGTTCAGGAAGTAATTTCAACTCAATTGGAGGTTTTTCAAGAAAAGGCATATTTTAAATGTTCAGGAAGTAATTTCAACTCAAGTTCTAGAGGTTTTTCAATAAACAAAATGATTTATCTTTATCTATCGTCTCCAAAATTTCAAAACTTTCTTGAACATAACTTGAGCCTTCCTTAAAAAGGTTTACACATTGATCTAATTCCTCTTCTTGCTCGTGTTCCAAATCTTTTTCTTTATATTTTTCTTCATAAGTAGTCTTGAAATGACATTCACTCAGATATCTTTTAACATCCATTCTATAACATTCATCATCTTTACCTTTTGCAGGGTATTTCATTGATTTTGAAATGTNAATTGATTTATCTTTGTCTATCGTGTTCAAAATTTCAAAACTTTCTTGAACATAACTTGAATCTTCCTTAAAAAGGTTTACACATTGATCTAATTCCTCTTCTTGCTTGTGTTCCAAATCTTTTTCTTTATATTTTTCTTCATAAGTAGTCTTGAAATGACATTCACTCAGATATCTTTTAACATCCATTCTATAACATTCATCATCTTTACCTTTTGCAGGGTATTTCATTGATTTTGAAATGTTAAAAGTAATAGTTTGATCCTCAACGTGCATTGTTAATTCCTCTTTCTGCACATCTATCATTGCTCTTCCTGTGGCTATGAAATATCTCCTCAAAATGATAGGTATCTCTTTATCTTCCTCCATATCTAGCATGATGAAATTAATAGGAAAGATAAATTGATCCACTTTCACTAGGACATCTTCTATAACTCCTTTAGGGATAGGTTATCGAACGATCTGCTAACTGCAGAGTTACAGTAGTAGGGGTTATTTCTATAATCCTAATTTTTTAAATATTTATAATGACATAAGGTTAATGCTTGCACCTAAATCACATAAAGCTTTTCCATAAAATATGTTTCCTATTGCACATGGAATTGTAAAGCTACCAGGACCTTTAAGCTTTTCAGGAAGTTTCTTCTGAATTATAGCACTGCAATCCTCACTAAGTGCAACAGTCTCATTATCTTCAAACTTCCTTTTTCTGTTGAGAATATCCTTCATAAACTTTACATAGCTTGGCATTTGTTCTAAGGCTTCAGCAAATGGAATATTGATTGTAAGCTTCTTAAATATTTCAAAAATTTTTGAAAATTGCTTATCCAAATTCTGTTGTCGAAGTCTCTAAGGAAATGGAGGTGGTGGTTTTTATAAATCAATTTTTAGCGGAGAAATATGTCTTTCAGAATCTTTTGGAGCGTCCTCTTTTGATTCTTCAATTTCTTCTCTCTCTACTTCACTCTTTTTGAATCCTACCTTCTAACTCTCTTCTTCTTCTAAGTTGTATGGCTTTAACTTGCTCTTTGTTTTGGTCTTTTAGATTTGATTCAGTATTATTAGGAAGAGTTCCTTGGGATCTATTACTTAATGAACTTGCGATTTGCCCAAGTTTATTCTCAATATTTGTAATTGTAGCTCCTTGACTTTATAATTGGTTACCCATTTGTAACACTACTTCTTCTATAGACAACTTCTTATCCTTAAATTGTGTATTACTATTGATTCCTGGAGGATAAGTAGATCTATAATTATTATCCCCTTGGTTGTTCCAGTTTTCCAATGGGTTTACTTGGTTGTTCCCCCATTACTGATTATTATCACCCAAATTTTTATTTAAGTTAAAGTTGGGATGGTTCTTCTAACCTGGGTTATAATAATTAAAATATGGGTTATTTTGCTTATTATTTATGACAATCAAAGTCTCTAATGATGCTTGAGAATCTACCATTTGGCTTAATGAACTCTCTTCAATCATGGAAATTTGTTGAGAAAAATTCATTCCAAATTGGTCTAACTTCCTTGAAATTGTAAAACTTAATTTTCTAACATGGTAAATGCATCAGTTTCATGAATATTGGCTACTTTCTTAGGATTTACCCGAAAATTGATTGAGAAAAATTCATTCCAAATTGGTCTAACTTCCTTGAAATTGCAGCAACTTGATTTGCTATATAGTAAATGCATCAGTTTAATGAATATTGGCTATTTTTATAGGATTTACCCTCTCAGAAGACCATTAAAAATTTTTGGTAGTCATCTCTTCAATTAAAGCATAAGTGTTATGAAATGATTTTGACATCAATGAACCACCAGCAACGACATCGATAATAGATCTAAGAGAACCAATTAATCCATTATAAAATGTTTG
This sequence comes from Phalaenopsis hybrid cultivar, assembly GCA_002079205.1. Taxonomy (NCBI): domain Eukaryota; kingdom Viridiplantae; phylum Streptophyta; class Magnoliopsida; order Asparagales; family Orchidaceae; genus Phalaenopsis; species Phalaenopsis hybrid cultivar. The sequence continues at coordinate 32,172 of JXCR01136985.1, forward strand.
AATTATTAACTCGTATAGCATGGTGTGGACACTTTCTTAAGAGTTCTTTTAATCTTTCCCATGCTTCATAAATAGGTATTGCATCTGTGGACACTTTCTTAAGAGTTCTTTAAATTGTTCACATGCTTCATAAATAGATTCCTCTTCAAACTGATTAAAAGATGTAATATCATTTCAAAGCTTCACAGTTTTTGATGGTGGAAAATATTTAGCAAGGAATTTTTTGTGCTAAATCACCCCAAGTTCTGATAGATCCAGGTACTAACGGATTCAACCACATCTTAGCTTTATCCCTCAGTGAGAAAGGAAATAACCTCAGTCTTATGACATCATCTGAAACACCATCGTATTTAAATGTAGCACACAATTCTAGAAAATTGCAAGATGTAAATTTGGATCTTCAGTTTGTGATCCCCCAAACTGATTATTTGATACCATTTGGATAATAGCAGGTTTAAGCTCAAATCATGGCATCATCTGATACACCATCGTATTTAAATGTAGCGCACAATTCTAGAAAATTGGCAAGTCATCATCTGATACACCATCATATTTAAATGTAGCACACAATTCTAGAAAATTGACAAGATGTTATCATCTGATACACCATCATATTTAAATGTAGCACACAATTCTAGAAAATTGGCAAGATGTACTTGGATCTTCAGTTAGTGATCCCCCAAAATGATTATTAGAATAATAGCAATTTTAAGCTCAAATGAATTAGCCATTATAGTAGGTTTTTGAATACTACAATGAAGTTCATCTACAGTAGGGTTGACATAATCTCTTAAAGGTCTAAACTCTTGATAAATTTCAGCATTTTGATTATTTTGATTTACCATTTCTGTAATTTTTTTGGATTTTTCAAGGTTTTTAATTTTTTTTGGTTTTTCTGATTTTTCTAATAGTTCTTTTTAATTCAGAATCGTAGGGCACTAGTCCTTCAGAACCTGAACTACGCATACACTAACATAAAATAAAATAAGATAAAATAAAATAAAACATACAAAATAAGATATAATATTTAAAGTTTAAATAAAACTTTCTAAAAATAGAAATTTACTTAATTTTCTTCCCTGGGAACGACGTTAAAAACTTGATCCCTGGATATCTAATGCTCATGCACAGTATAACAATAGTTTTGATGGTATTTTTCACTTATGTTTCCTTATTTTGCAACAAAACCAAAAACTTGATTTTGAAGAAAAATAAGAAATTAAATTTTTAATATCTATATATTTATATTGGGATACTTCGCAAGTATATGTATCGTATATGTATCGTTATCAAGTAATATAGGACTTTTTGATTAAGACCTGAATATCAAACCCACAGGAAAGATTATGTAATATGCACTTTTTAGAAAGTTTTTCTATTTTTAAAATGATAATTACTTAAACTAAAAATGATTTTAGTAGGTATTTTAAAATTAAAATATTTTTGGTATTATTGATATTTTAATGAAACAGTAACAACTAAAAAGATAACTAAAGTTTTTATAGAAGAAAAATATTTAATATGAAAATATCTTTCTTCTTATTATGAATCGGTAATAAGTATAGGAACTCTGTTGTGGAAGTATGCAAATTGTGTTGTGTCAAATAGGAGCAATAATATTCTTCACCCTTACTAAAGATGCTATAAAGAACATTAATTAATTTAAAGTTTGAATAGTTCTGAAGACCGGCTAGGCAGAGAAGATACTAGCTCTCACTCTAGAGTTCCCTCGATTCCCTCAACCTGGGGGCTAACATTTCGTATCAAAACCTAAAATAATAAACCAAGTTGGGGGCTTTAACCCTCCCTTGATTCCCTCCACCTGGGGGCTAACATCTTGTATCAAAACCTAAAACAATAAACCAAACATCGATTCCCTCCACCTGGGGGCTAACATCTCGTATCAGATTGGCCAAATCGAGAAGTAAACATCCAGGGGGCTAACATTCTCGTATGAGAACCTAAAATAATAAACTAAGTTGGGGGCTTTAACCTGTCACTTTAAAGGGCTAACATTCTCATGTCAGAGCCTAAAATAATAAACCAAGTTGGGGGCTTTAACCTGTCACTTTAAAGTCCTCTAACTCTANAACAACTAGTCTTAATTAAAACCAAAAGTAGTCTAAAATAAAAAGATAAAAACTTATCTCTAGTCCTCCACCAAACTCTTGAAGTTCCTTTGAATCTCTTCTCTTTTACAATCACTCAAAACAAAATAACAAAAAAGGTCATGAAAACCTCTCCGAACTAACTCCCCAGAGAAGAACTTTCAAAACTTGCCAATATTTTCAGGACTCCAACTTTTTCGGACCTTTTTAGGACTCTTTTCTAAGTACTCTATTCTTTCTTTTATAGTTTTCCAAAAGGTGCCTTGGGATCTCTTCAAAATGTGTCTTGATTCGATGTATTTGCCCAAGAGACGCGTCCTTTCATGATAATTTTTGTCCATGATGGTTACAACCACCTATTAAGCCAATGAGTGCCTAAAAAACCTCTTTGAAATTCGTGAAAATTGATTTTACTCATCTAATAACTGCCAGTGGCACTTAATCGCGAGGTCTTGACGCTTAGGTGTGGCCTTCTTTGTTTAACCCGTGCTTAAGCGCCTGATCTGGCACTTAGGTGCCAATACTCTTTTGCACAATTTTTCACCTTTTTGATCCAAATTTGATCCTTTTTCACTCCTTTAAGCATTTTTTCATTTTTACTTGTATCTGCAAAAAAAATACAAAAATATTTTCCATTAAAGTGCAATATCTCAAGAATAAGTATAAAAATGTGTTTAAAAATACTACATATTTTAGGAGTATCAGTAACCCGAGAGGCAGGCCCCTAAGCGCCACTTATTCGCACTTAAGTGACGGTTCACAAAAACTGGTTTGCGAACGGTTAAAAGTGAAAAACTAACCCGAAAATTACCATTTTTACCATCCCGTTACCTTCAACCTCTCAAAATCGCAATTTTAGAGAGCTAGGGCACACTATTAAGTGGAGATTTCTTGGTGGAATTAAGAAAAAATTGCTAGATTCAGATTTCTTAAGGTAAGAGCTTTACTTCTATGTAAAACTTTTAGATTTTCACTATGTATTTTGAGTACATTTGGAAGAATTCAAAAATTCACTATTCATGGTGAAAAATGAGGAAATATCTATGGAATTTGCATAGGATGTGTAGTTTATGATTTTAGAAGATTAATTTAGTAGTTTAGACTTGATCGTTGAAGTCATTTTTGGAATTTTATAAAATTTTAGAATGACACCAAGAATGAAGAGGAGTAAAAGAAAGAGCTCTTTTGATTCGAGCAAATTTGTGAGTTCAAAAGTTCAAGATAGGTACAGTGATGCGTTGCAATCACAGAAGCTTATCTAGGAGCATTGTTTTAAGAATCCAAGTGATCTGTGGAAGATCTGATCGTTCACCGTCAGTGGGAATGATTCTATTATTTTTCTGTTATTGCAGTTATATCTGTTGTTAGGGAGTTCTATGCAAACCTCCTTGAAGCTGAAGATGATATAGTCATGGTTCGAGGAAAGTTGGTACCTTTTTCACTCGAGGTAATCAATTTTTTCTACCATTTGCCACCAATACTTTATGTTTTTATCCAAATTATAGTTCAACTGAGACAGAGCTAGATGAGATTTTTTCTTATTTGACTGTTGGAAGAGGACTCTAGAAAATCATTAATGAGAGGAGAGTCAAATTTTCCACTTTAAAGTTAAGTGAACCTTTGAAGGCATGAAACTATTTTATGTCTGCTCGTCTGCTACTAACAAATCATCTCAGTGAAGTTATCAAAGACAAAGCGAGATTAAATTATTGTATCTATGATGGAAAGCTCATCAACATTGGAGCTTTGATATATCATACTATCATCAGTCCTGCCACTGCCGCTGCTACTGCAGGTTTGGGATTTACTTTCTTTATCTTTTCTTTATGTGAGTAGGCTAGAGTGAGATATGATAGCTGGGAGGAAATACTGTTGCCTCTAAAGTCTATTACAAAGGTGAATGTGAAGATTTATTCTGAACATTCTATTTTTGGCTGGAGAGGGGGATTTTTAAGGAGTTATGGAATGACAATGTTTGTTGCTTCTACCTCTACATCTTCTACACCTAGACCATCTACCTCACGTGCTTCTACTTCTAGAGGTGAGTCTACTGAGACCCAAGATCAATTATTATAGAGGATGATGGACAATATCAACTATACTGTTGATAAAGTTCAGAATTTAGAGCATTTTGCAGAACATACAGATAGGTATAATAGAAGAAAAAAATGATTATGAAGAGAAATTTCACTCATCTTTGGAGAGCCTCATCAGGGGTAACCCAGAAGTGCAATTTCCTCCATATCCTAGATGCCCTGATTTTGAATCTACAAATGTTTGGAATAGTGGTGATTCTGAGAATGAGGAGTAGGACTAAGAGATTTTTTTATGTTTGTATTATGTTATGGATTATGTAGTCTGGGCTTGGTACATTTGCATTTGTGCGTTTATTTGGATTATGTGATGGTTTTGACTTATATTTAATTGCTATTATGATGTTTGTGTTTTGCTAGTATTTTGTTTTAAATTCTAGGGTAGTAACTGTTATTGTGTGTTTAGTACTGTGTTAGTCAGTTAAAGATTGAATTTAACTCTATATCTTTTGGAATGTTGAAAATCTTGTTAACTTTAGTTTTAAATTTTAAACTTAGAAAACTGCTACCCTGTATTTTTCTTTTATCTTGTTAGTGTGTTTGTTTTTATGTTGAGACTGTGAAGTCAAAGTTAGTGTGTTTGTTTGTTTTTATGTTTGTACCCACTACTTAGAAGTCTATTGAATATCTACATGTTAAATTAAAATGAAAATGAAAATGATACACCTAAAATATATAGTGTTTTTAGACGTATTTCTATACCTATTTTTGAGATATTGTGCTTTAATGGAAAGTATTTGTGTAATTTTCTTTCAGGTACAAGTAAAAAGGTGAAAAATGCTAAAAGGAGTGAAAAAGGATAAAATTTGGAGCAATGAGGTGAAAATTGTGCTAAAGTATTTTGGAACCTAAGAGCTAGAACCGGTGCTTAAGCGCCAAATAAACAGAGAAGGCCACGCCTAAGCACCAGAGAGCGCTTAAGCGCTAGAGGCAGTTATTTGACGGTTTTCTTCATTTGGCTGAATTTTGAAGAAGTATTTGAGGCACCTATTGGCTAAAGAGGGTGGTTATGACCACTAGGAACGAAAATATTATTAAAAGACTTGTAAAAAGAGGCATCCCTTGGAGAATACATCGAATTTGGACACATTTTGAAGATTTTCTAAGGCACCTCTTCGAAAATTTATAAAAGAAGGAAGTTGAGACACTTGAAGGGGTTGCTTGTAGGGGGTGCTTGAAGAGGAAGAGAGTGCCGAGTCTTAAGAAGATCGTGGAGATTCTTATGGAGAGATTCAAGCACCACACGAATTTACTTTATCCTTTTTGTTTTTAGTTTATTTGAGCGTGTTGTAAAACAGAAGAGATTCAAAAGAACTTCAAGAGGTTTGGTGGAGGATTTGAGATAAGTTTTTATCTTCTATTTTGAACTACTTCTGGTTTTAATTGAGATTTCTTGTTGGTTTGACAATGATTTATACTTTTAAACTAAAGTGTAACTTTATTTTCTCCATGGATTCTAAGTAGTTTTCTTTATCTTTCTCCTTAAAATGATAAGTAATTAAAAGTATTCGATGGAAGTTGTGGAGAGTATTAATCTTTAATGTTAGAAGAAGTTGTGATGATTTAAATCCATGAACTTCGTTTACTTCTTGATTTGACCTATCCAGATGTTAAAATTTGTTGTGAGAACATGTAAGAACCGGGCTGATATTGTCTCAGTCAACAATCAGAAAGAATCACATGAGGTTGTATGAGTGAGAATGCAATTCATATGATTTAGTGCAAAAAAAAAATAGGGAACTAATCATTGAAGGGTGTAGAGTTAAAGGACTTTAAAGTGACATGTTAAAGCCCCCAACTTGGTTTATTATTTTAGGTTCTGATACGAGATGTTAGCCCCCAGGTGAAGGGAATCAAGAGAACTCTAGAGTGAGAGCTAGTATCTTCCCTACCTAGCCGGTCTTCAAAACTATTCAAACTTTGAATTAACCAATGTTCTTTATAACATCTCTAGTAAGGGTAAAGAATATAATTGATCCTATTTGGCACAACACAATTCACATACTACCACAACAAAATTCCTATGATTATTACTGATTCATGATAAGGAGAAAGATATTCAAATTTAGTGCTTTTCTTTTACATAAACTCAAGTTATCTTTTTAAATTGTTACTGTTTTGTCAAAATATCAAAAATACCAAAAAGATTTAAATTTTAATTACTGCAAATACATCTCTAGTTTAAATAATTTTCTTTTTAAAATAGAAAGTTTGATGTTCAATAGAGCATATTGCATAATTTTCATGTGGGTTCAATATTCATGTCTTAATAAAAAAAGTCCTATATTACTTGATAACGATACATATACTTGTGTAGTATCCTTATATATATATATATATATATATATATATATATATATATATATATATATATATATATATATATATANGACTCTCTTGCAAAATAAGGAAAAATAAGTAAAAATATAATTTGAGACAGTGTTATACTGTTGCATATATGCAGTTATTGAGGATCACAGGCTCATATGATGCATATCTCAAATATTGTGGAAAAACTACATCTTGTTTACCTCTCCTTAGATTTTCCATAGCTAAGTTGTATTCTTCCTCATAATCTCTATATCTTCTCAAGTATCCATCCATATGCACTACAAAATTTTCTAAATTTAATACTTTATATGCAGTGTATTTAATGTTTTCCAAAATTATCTGCAATAGTTATGACTGAGATTTAGATACAGAAGTTTGACCCTGTGATGTAGAAGCACGTGAAGTGGAAGCTCGAGATGTCAAAATAGCAGAACTACTAGAAAATCTTTCTTTCCAGCCAAAAATAGAATGATGTGAATAAGATTTCAAATTTACACTGGCAATGGGCTTAAGCGGTTGCAAGATCTCTTCCCAGTTACCAAATCTAACTCCAGCCTACTCGCATAAAGAAAAGATCAAGGATGCAAATCCCAAACATACAATAGTAGCGACGATGACAGAACTGGTAATAACATTATAAATCAAAGCTCAAATGTCGATGGGCTAGAACTGCTGGATACAATAGTTCAAAGTTGCTCGATCACGGGTCACTTCACTAAGATGATTGGTAAGCAGCATATGAGTAGAAATGAAATAGTTCCATGCCTTTGTAGTGGAATCCAACTTAGAAGTGGAAAAGTTAAGTCTCCTTCCATTTGTAATTTTCCAAAGCCCTCTCCCAGTAGTCAAAGATGAAATGATCTAATCTAATTCCTCCTCAGTAGGATTATAGTTGGAATAAAACATAAAGTGCTTAGGAGCAAATGATAAAACTGATTTATTACCTCAGGTAAAAAAGGCACTGTCTTTCCCCTCACTATGACTCCTTCAGGTTTGGGGAGATTCACATAGAACTCCCACACCACAGAAATCACTGCTACAACAAAAAAATAACATAACTGCTCCCCCTAGCAGAAAACAATCAGATATTCTACAGCTCCTCCTGGACTTTTGAAACATTGCTCAGGAATCAACTATCTCGATTGCAGTGCATCGCTGTATCGATCCTGATCTCTATCACTAACAAACTTGCTTGAATCAAATTGGGACTTTCCCTTGCTCCACTTTATTCTTGGTGCCATTTCTAAAAAATTATATAGAATTCACAATAAATTCCAAATTCAACTCTAAATCAATAAACTTAACTCCTAAAAGCTTAAACTACCAAATCCATGTATTTTCCGTAGATTTTTCTCAAATTTTCACCATGAATAGTGATTTTTGGGTAGGTCAAGAATGTGCTCAAAATACATGATAAAAATAAAAAATTTCTACATAAAAGTGAAGCTCTTACAAGGATATCAAATCTAGCAATTTTTTCTCCAAACCACCAAGAAATCTTCCTAAAAGGTGTGCCCTAACTTCAAAATTGTGAAAGCTTGAGGAAGGGGACGGCATCAAGGTGTGAAAATGGAGTCTTTTAGACCAAATCATCACTTAAAACCGTTCACAAACTAATTTACGTAAACTGTCACTTAAGCGCTGGGTCTTGACGCTTAGGCGCTAGTGCACAAATTTTGATTTTTTCGATATAAGTGAAATGCACTCTTAGCCCAAGTCAACCAACCCTACATGGTCTCACAACTCTATAATAACTATGTTCTTCTCTTTCAACTCTTTTCTTACTCAAGTTTCACCAATCTTAACTAATTTGATTCAACACAAAATGACACAAAATTTCACACAAACAGTCACTTATATTTATTCACCATCGATTATAAATATTTTTAATACATAGATTCTCAATCCAAATAGTCTTGGATGAGAAAATTCCTAAGCACAAACATTATACAATCATCACATTAATAACATACTAAACATAATTAACATTCACAAACAAACACTAAACACACAATCACTAAACCAAGAACTTAATTCCAATCTCCATTCGGTGGAATGAATTCTAGCCTATCATTATTCTCTCCTTCAGCATTTGGAATGTAAATTTGTTAAAATGGATGGTGGTTAATATCTCTTTTGAATCTTCTTCAATCCATTTATTCTATAAAACTAGTATGACTAAATTACATCTTTAATTGCCATCCCATGTGTACAAAAGTTTATTTACTTCCCTCACTTTAGCTTCAATTGAAGCCACGCCAGCCTCAATTTTAGTGATTTTCTCCGTTATCCCTTCGATACTAACAACTAGGAAACTGTTATATAACTCTTGCGTACTCTGGCTAATAAATTTCTTTCTCATTGCCTCCTCCTTTTTCTTCAAATCACTCTCTGAAGATTACATATTTCCAAAACTCTCTCTTTTCACTAAGGATTTAGGCTTAGAACTGAATTGTGGTAAAAATCCTTACATAACCCTTCTATTTATAAGCTCCAAACTCTCCTATAACTACTAGGCATGTCCTAGAATTGCTCTTCCACCTTAAATCCAACTAAATCACATTTAAAACTTTTAGAAACTGAAATTTAGACATGTTTTTTAATTGTCGCACTTAAGCGCCGGATATTGGCACTTGAGCGCCAATGCTCAATTTAGCACATGTCAACTTAGCATCCAAAGTCATGTTCTAACATGTCTAAGTCATCATGTAAGGTCTTAAAATAATCACTAACTCATTATATAATTAAAATACTATCAAAATTTTCTAAATCAAACACAATAACATAACAATAAAAATAAACACACCCATAACTATGGGTTGTCTCCCATAGAGCGCTTGGTTTAACGTCGTCAGCCCGACATAACCAGTGCTTATTCTGGTTGACCCAACATCATAAAATCATTTAATTTAAGTTGGTTATCTAAAAAGTAGGGTTTCAGCCTATGACCATCCACTTTGAATATTTTGTTAATTTTAGGAACTTTGATATCCACAGCTCCATAGGGATAAACTTTCATCACAACAAATGAGCCCATCCACCTAGACTTAAGTTTGCATTGAAATAGACTTATCTTTGACTTATAAAGAAATACTTGCTGCCTTGACTGAAAATTTTTAGTAAGAATTTTCTAATCATGCCACATCTTCATCTTTTCTTTATAAATCGTAGCACTTTCATAAGATTCATTCCTTATCACTTCAAGCTCGTTCAATTACAATAACCTCTTCTCATCAGCATACTTTAAATTGTCATTAAATTCCTTAATAGACCAATATGCTTTATGTTCAAGTTCAACTAGTAAGTGACACATTTTCCCTAATATTAACCTCTATGGGGACATTTCTATAGAAGTTCTGTATGCAGTTCTATAATCCCACAAAGCATAGTCAAGTTTGACTAACCAATCCATTTTGGTTGGATTTATAGATTTTTTCAATATTCTTTTAATTTCACGATTGGATAATTCAGCCAAACCACTAATCTGAGGATGATAAGCAGTACCAATTATATGGTTAATATGATATTTCTTTAATAATTTCTCCATTATTGCATTTCTGAAATGACTTTCTCTATTAGTTATGATTACTCTCAATATGCTAAATCTACAAAATATATTTGTTCTTAAAAACTTTGCAACACTTTTAGCATCACATCGAGGTAAAGTAACGGCTTCTATCCATTTGGATACATAATCTACTGCTGACAATATATATTAATTCTTGAAAGATGGTATAAATGGTCCCATGAAATCTAATCCCTAAACATCAAATATCTCAACTTCTCAAACATAATTAAGGGGCATCTCATTCCTCCTAGAAATATTGCCTACTCGTTGACATCGATTACAAGTTTTAATATAAGCGTTAACATCTCTAAGAGTTGTAGGCCAATAAAATTCAGATTTTTAAATTTTGCATGTTGTTTTATCAACACCAAAATGTCCCCCAAAATTAGAATTATGACATTTTTGAATAATTTCATAAGTTTCTTCTAATGGCACACATCTTTGAATTATAATATCATTTCGTTGTTTATATAAAAACAGGTCGTCCCAAAAATAAGTCTTAGCTTCAGATAAAAATTTCCTCTTCTGTTGGTATGTCATTCCATAGGGTATAATATAACTAACAATGAAATTCACAATTTCGACATACCATGAAACACACCGCTAATTAACATTGAACAATTCTTTATCTGGAAAACTTTTATTAATCTCTTTTTCAAAATAGAGTGGTTTTTCTAATTCAACTCTGGACGGATGATCATCAGTTTGATTCTTATCTCCCATCCTATCTACTATTTCAAAGTTAAAATCTTGTAAAAGAAGAATCCAATTTATCAGTCTTGGTTTTGCATCCTTTTTTTTCACTAAATACTTAATAACAGAATGATCTATATGCACAATACATTTAGTTCCAATTAAGTATGATCCAAATTTATCAAAAGCATATACTACAGTTAATAACTCTTTCTCAGTTGTGGCATAATTAATTTGAGCTTCATTAAGTGTTCTACTAGCATAGTAGATAACTTTGAAAATATTATCATGTTTTTGTCCTAAAACAGCTCTAATAGCATAATCACTTACATCACACATTAATTTAAAAGGCTTTTCCCAATTCGGTGAACCAATAATTGGTGCAGTGACTAATTTTTTTAAATAATTCTAAAACTTTTAGGCACACTTTATTAAAATTAAAAATTACATCTTTTTCAAGTATAACATAGAGGCTTAACAATTTTTGAAAAATCTTTAATATATCGCCTGTAGAATTCAGCATATCCTTAAAGACTTCTAATTTCTTTCACACTTGTTGGGAAAGGTAAATTAGCGATCATTTGAATTTTTGTCGGGCCTACTTCCATACCAATTTCTGAAATTTGATGTCCCAAAACTGTTCCTCCTGTTACCATAAATTATCATTTTTCGCAGTTAAGGACTAAATTTGTTTCTTCAAAGCGCTTAAGAACTTTTGATAAATATTCTAAACATGATTCAAATGAAGTTCTAAACACTGAAAAGTCATCCATAAAAACTTCAATCCCCTTTTCAATTAAATCATAAAAAATAGTCATCATACATCTTTGAAATGTAGCAGATACATTACATAAATCAAAGGGCATTCTTCTAAAAGCAAATGTATCATAAGGACTTGCAAAAGTTATTTTCTCTTGATCCTCAAGAGCTTTTTGTATTTGGGGATAACCGGTATATCCATCTGGAAAACAAAAGTATTAATGCTCAGCTAGTCTATCCAGCATTTGATCTAGAAAGGGTAGTGGAAAATGATCTTTCCTAGATGAGATTTAATTTTCTACAATCAATGCTTATTCGCTATCCTGTGACTTATCTTGTTGATATTAACTTGTTATGTTCATTTAAAGTCACAGTCACTCCTCCTTTCTTAGGAACACAATGAATTAGACTAACCCATGCACTATTTAAAATAAGGTAGAAAATTACAACATCTAACCACTTAAAATTTTTTTTCTTAACAACTTCTTTCATAATAGGGTTCAATATCCTTTGAGAATTTGCCCTATATTTGTAGTTCTCTTCCATATAAAATTTATGGATAAAAATTGAAGGATTGATTCCTTTTATATCAGCAACTTTCCATCCAAAAGCTTTCTTGTAATTTTAAAGTTTTCATCAAACTCTCTTCTTCTTCTGTTGTTCATTTTGAGGAAATTATAATAGGTAATGTTGAGGAATCACCTAAAAAGGCATACTTCAAATGTTCAGGAAGTAACATCAACTCAAGCTCAGGAGGTTTTTCAATTGATAGACAAAAAGATGTTTCTTTTTCTATCATGTTTAGAACTTCAAAACTTTTTTAAACGTAATTTGAATCTTCCTTATATAAATCTTTATATTGATCTAATTCCTCTTCTTACTCATATTCCAACTCTTTCATTACAGTTTTCTCTTCATAAGTTGCTTTAAAATGACATTCACTTAAATATCTTATCACATCCATTCTATTACATTCATCATCTTTACCTTTTGTAGGGTATTTCTTTGATTTAGAAATATTAAATGTAATTGTTTGATCATTGACACACATAGATAATTTTCTTTTATGCACGTCTATCATTTCTCTTCTTGTATCTAGGAAAGGTCTCCCTAAAATGATAGGTATCTCCTTAACATCCTCCATATCTAGCACAATGAAATCAATAGGAAAGATAAATTGATCCACTTTCACTAGGACATCTTCTATAACTTCTTTAGGGTAAGTTATTGAATGATCTGCTAACTGCAGAGTTACAGTAGTAGGGGTTATTACTCCTAATCCCAATCTTTTAAATATTGATAATGACATAAGGTTAATGCTTGCACCTAAATCACATAACGCTTTCCCATAAAATTTGTCTCCTATTGCACATGGAATTGTGAAGCTATCAGGATCTTTAAGCTTTCCGGGAAGCTTTTTCTGAATTATAGCACTACACTCCTCATTAAGTGCAACAGTCTTGTTATCTTTGAACTTACTTTTTTTGTAAAGAATATCCTTCATAAACTTCACATAACTTGACATTTGTTCTAATGCTTCAACAAATGGAACATTAATTGTAAGCTTCATAAAAATTTTTAGAAAATTTGAAAATTGTTTATCCAACTTTTATTGCGGAGCCTCTAAGGAAATGGAGGTGGTGGTTTTTCCAAGTTAACTTTCAGTGGAGAAATAGGTCTCTCTAAACCTTTTGGAGCGTACTCTTCTAGTTCTTCAATCTTTTCTCTCTCAACTTTAGTTTCTTTTTGAACTCAACCTTCCAAATCTCTTCCACTTCTAAGTTGAACGGCTTTTACTTGCTCTTTATTTTAGTCTTTTAGATTTACTTCTACATTATTAGAAAGTGTTCCTTATGATCTATTACTTAATGAATTTGCTTTTTGTCCCCACTGATTCTCAATATTTCTACTTGTAGCTTCTTGACTTTGTAACGGATTTCCCATTTATAATACCATTTCTTCTACAGACAACTTTTTCTCCTTAAATTGTGAATGACTGTTAAAACCTGGAGGATAATTAGGTATGTAATTACTATTCTCTTGGATGTTCTAATTTCCTAATAAGTTTATTTGATTATTCCCCTATTGCTGATTATTACCAACCAAAGTATTATTCCAGTTAAAATTGGGATGGTTCTTTCAATGTGGGTTATAATAGTTTGAATATAGGTTATTCTACTTGTTGTTTATGACATTTAAAGTTTCTAATGAAGCTTGAGAATCTACTATTTGACCTAATGAATTCTCTTCAATCATTGCAATTGGTTGAGAAAAATTCATTTCAAATTTCTCTAACTTCCTTGAAATTGCAGCAACTTGATTTGATAACATAGCAAAAATATCAGTTTCATGAATGTTGGCTACTTTCTTAAGATTTACCCTTTCAGAAGGCCATTGAAAATTATTTGTAACAATTTCTTCAAAAAAAGCATAAGAATCATTAAATGGTTTCGACATCAATGAACCAAGAATAGCCGCATCAATAATAGATCTAAGAGATCCAGCTAATCCATTATAAAAGGTTTAAATTATTAATCAATCTGGTAGAGCATGGAGTGGACACTTTCTTAAGAATTCTTTAAATCGTTCCCATGCTTCATAAATAAATTCCCCTTCAAATTGGCAAAAAGATATAATATCATTTCTAAGTTTCGCAGTTTTTTATAGTGAAAAATATTTATCAAGGAATTTCTGCGCTAAATCACACCAAGTTCTGATAGATCTAGGTGATAACGAATGTAACCATATCTTATTCTTATCTCTTAGTGAGAAAAGAAATAATCTAAGTCTTATGACATCATCTAATACACCATCATACTTAAATATAACACATAATTCTAGAAAATTAGCAAGATGCAAATTTGGATCTTCTGTTGGTGCTCCCCCAAACTAAATATTTGATACCATCTGAATAATAGCGGGTTTAAGTTCAAATGAATTAGCCACTACAGTGGGTTTTTGAATACTACCATGAAGTTCATCCACCGTAGGGTTTGCATAATCTCTTAAAGGTCTAAAATCTTCAACATTTTGATTATTTTGATTTGTCATTTCTTGAAATTTTTTAGTAATTTTTAATTTTTTAATTTTTCTATTAGTTCTTTTTAATTCAAAATTGTAAGACACAGTTCTATGGAACCTGAACTACGCATACATTACTATGAAACACATAAAATAAAATAAAAGATAACAAAAGCACACAAATAAGAACTTAATATAAAACAACACTACAATATTCCTATAATAAATCTTAAAGTTTAGATAAGACTTTATAAAAATAAAAATTTTGCTTTCTAAAAACCTCTTTTGAAAACTTTATAATTTTCCCTAACAACGGTGCCAAAAACTTGATCCCAACTTTCTATATAGATGTTAATTCTGATGTATGCAATTATATGCTCAATTTCCTTAATAAAGATTCCTACTTTGCAACAAAGTCAAAAACTAGATCCAAAGCAAAAGCTAGGAATATTTTTCACTATGAAGTAAAGAAGAATGCAATTATAATAAAAATTAAATATGGGATACTATGCAAGTATACATAAAGTTATCAAGTAATATAGGATATAGGACTTTTTTCATTAAGCATCGAATATCGAACCCACAAGGAAACTTTGACAATATGCACTCTACAAAACAAAAGAAATTAGGTAACAAAATTCTACCCCATGAAATGAGCATTCAACCCCTTGAACTACATTCTTATCCATGAAATTAAATGTGATTCTTACCATTTGTTGACTGAGACAAGACCATCTCAAATCTTACATATTCTCACAATATGTATTAACATCTTAATTGGCTAAATCAAGAAGTACATGAAGTACAAGGTTTCAAATCTTCGCAACTTCTTCCAACATTGAAGTCTAATACTTCACACAACTTCCTTTCAATACTTAATTACTTATCATTTTAAGGAAAAAGATAAGGAAAACTACTTAGAATCCATGGAGAAAACACAACCACACTTGAGTTTAAAGGTAGAATTCATGTACACAAACAAGAAATCTAAATTAAAGTAAAATGTCACATAGATAAACACTTATCTCAAATCCTCTCCACCAAATGTCTTGAATTTTTTTTTGAATTCTCTTCCTTTACTCACAAGACAAACTAAAACTCAAAATAAAAAGAAAAGTGGCCAGTGACGGTGGCAGTTACTTGGATGGATGATGGCTGACTCTCTCTCCTTTGATGATCCAAGTCTTTTTTTATAAAAAAACCAAAAGGTGCCTTGGTGTCTCTTCAAAATGTGTCTCTATTCAATGAATCTTCTAGAAGTTGTCTCCTTTTAAATGTCAATTGAATGAATTTTCTTGTTCGTGGGCTATATCCCATGTTTTTGCCAAGGGTTGCCTCAAACACCTCTTAAAAAATTTGTCTAAATTCAACGACATAAGTTCGGGGTACCTGACTCTTAGGTGCGACTCTCTTTATATAACTAGCGTGTAAGTGCCAGTCCTGGGCACTTAGGTGCCTCAGTTCTTTTTTTACACCTTCTTCATTTTTTATCCAAATTTGACCATTTTTCACTCCTTTATGATTTTTCATCCATTTGATTGTACCTACAAGAAAAATACACAAATATCTTTTATTAAAGGACAATATCTCAAAAATAGGCATAAAAATATGTGTAAAAATTCTATATATTTTAGGTGTATTAACTGATTCTAGCTTCATTAGAATTTAATTGAATCGTCATTCCTATAAATCAATCAATAGAGGGAGTAGAAGTATTAACTGAAGGATAATTAACAAGAGTATTCATGAATTGACATTCTTTTAGAACTTTAATTAAATCTCTTATTTTATTTTTAATTGGAGAAGGTTCCGCTACTGAAATGATTTCATTAGTATGAATGACTCCTTATATATTTCCTAATGACCATGCTCTTAAATCTGTGCTCACTCAACCGAATCATTCTGGTCGTCTTCTGAACCGCACTATGGAGGTAAGTGAATATGATATCACCTAAATTCCCAAACAACGAACAAAGCTCATGCTATGATATAAATTTTGACATACTTCTCCAAAAAAAGGCTAAATGTATGAAGGAATTGATCCTAATGATTGAACATAAACCTTTCATATCGATGGAAGCTCGAGTCAGGTTAGCAAGAATTACACTAGCATTGAATAGTCTGACAGGAGAACATCATTATTAGTCTATTGTCCTTGAGTTTGAAGTTACCAACAATCATATAGAACATGAGACATTAAAAGTCAGTCTATGTATAACTTATGAAATGGGAATTCAACGTTTAATGGTGTAGTCTGCTTTGTAATTGATGATGAATTAAGTTAACAGAGAATTTGAACAAGAGATGAAATGATGGTCGGGTACTCGAACAAGGCAAAGGTGAAGATAATGAAGTTTCTAAACTTCAAAATCAAGCATGTTAGTTGGGAAGATAATCGAGTGGCAATCCTTTTATCCAAGAGTATTTTCTTCATAGAAGGGAAGCCCTAAAAGCTTTTCCAACCAACCATTAAGGAACTAGAAGCCATGGAGGTAGAAGCAAAGAACACAATGAGTTAGATGGATTCTTATATCTAATATCTAGAAATCAAAAAGATCCCAAAAAAAATCATTGATGCAAGGAAATTCAACTTTAAAGTTGAATAATACCTCATGATTGAAGGTAAAATTTTTTAGAGATTAACCCCTTTACTACTTCTGAGATGCGTTAAAGAACATGAGGAAGAAGAGATCCTCTGGGAGTACAATCTGATAAATGTGGGAGTCATTCCAGAGATTATAAAATTAGGCACATCGGGTTTAGTAGCAAAGCTATTTTTGGCCAACTCCCATAAAATATATGAAGGGGTTTTCCAAGCGATGCGAGCAATGTCAGAAGTATGCCCCACTACAATGCCAACTGGCTCACTAGCTACGGTCATTGTCGGTGCTTGACCTTTCGCCATCTAGGGACTCATCATCCTAAGGTCATTTCTTCCTTTGAAATGCGAACATAAAATTTTTTTATTACTTTCCAAGGAAGATAGAAGCAAAGGTCTTTGCTCAGATTATCACAAACATCATCTGAAACTTCATATAGACAGACATCATCTATTCTTATGGCTTCCCCTAGTACTTATCATCAACAATAAGACACAATTAACTGATCATGGGGTAAAGAAATTCTGCCAAAGTTAGGGAATCAACTTTAAATTTTCATTTGCACATCATCCCTAGATGAATGGATATGCTGAGGTTGTCAACAAGATTATTTTTAATCTACTGAGGAAGAAATTTGAAGGAGCAAAATTCAACTAGGCAAACTTGCTTCCATCGATCCTATGGCCATTTAGATAACACCATCATCAACAATTGGGAAAACCTCTTACGTGCTTTCCAAGGAGGTGGAAGCAATGTTGCTAGTGGAGTATAACAACCATAGCTATGGAGTTCTTACAGCCACACATTCGATGAGGAGAATCTCACTACTTAACACGAGGCTAGCAATGAAGAAATGATGCTTGTAGTGGACCTACAAAAAGAAAATCAAACCGATGCAGTACATATAAGAAGTATTAAAGAGTAGGACTGCTTGACACTACAACAGGAATGCCTGAGAAAAAAAATATTCACACAGGACAAACTTGTCCTAAGGAAAGCTGACCCAGTAGCATGAGTGTTAGTGTTTAGAAAACTTAATCAGACTTGGACTGACCTATTCATTATTGATTAAGAAGTCGCCCTAAAAATATATACCTAAGTTCATCAAATATGTTTTTTGCTCGATCAAAATTAATTCACCAATGGCAGTGTTTTGAATGACAACCATTGTTTTAAAAATAGAGTGAATTAATTCAAAACCTAAAAGTGGTCCTGACCATTGTTCATCACTTCCCTCATGGATGCGGAAGCAGTCTCTCCTCCGTCTCTTCTTCATCCACTACTCCTTCTGTGACAATTGTGCAACCTTTTCAATCTATCATCTATCATTTTCCTCTCCTGAAGCAACCAACAACTCAAGGATCATGGCACCAAACTATGCATGGTTCAGCTCTTGGCTCACTGTCATGGAACCAGTGTATTGGATGACTGATAGATTCCCACTATAATTGAAGCATGCTCCAAGACCAATTGCAGAACTCACTTTATTTTTTTTTGTATGACTCTCTAGTTGGACTTGTAGTGATCTCCCAGTTCTTACAGACACCCGATAGTAACAGAAACTTTCAATCCTTGATTTTGTTCTCTAGACCGATCAGATAAAAATTTTAGGTTGAACTAAAGACAACGTAACCGCTAGAATCTACTCTAAAAGTGAAATTATATGAGAATGCTCCCAAGACCAGAGGATCTCCATCCGTTGCAAGTAGATAACAAAATTCATCACTGCTGCGATTGAATTGGACTTGATTTATGTGATGATGACTTTGTATGGTTGAGATTTGACCATATCTCATAACATATCCATAATTAAAACCCTCACCAAAATTGATCTCGATAGAAGATCAAATCATCTCCAAGTGGCCCTTGCCTTTAGTTCCATTGCCTCAAGCACTACACTTATGTCATATACACAAATGTCTTCCAAAATCTCTGTGTCAAATGACATTATTATAGACTTTCAGTCACTGACAAAAAACCAAATAATTTTGGAGATCACTTGGAAGACATTAGACATGATTAAGGAAAACCAACCCAATGGAGAGATAAGAAATGTCTGAAGAGAAGAAAAAGGGATATTAAAAAAGTGTAAACCCCATTTTCCCTTTGACCCTTATATATAGAGTATCCAAGGAATTCAAAACCCCTCAAATTTATATCTATTGATCTAGAAATTCACATTAGGTTAGCAAAAAATTCAACAAAATGAAATAAAATAATAATTTTTGAAATTCACAAAAATTAAATTTTAATTTATGATAGAAAATATTTTACTCTCGTATTTTTGGCCACCTCTGGCTATATAATATGTTGATTCACTAAACTATGGTATAATGCACGATCCCCAAACTTAAACTTCTCAAAGCTCTGTTCCTTTACCTAGATCCAAGAGATTGAACCAAACGCTCGAACCTACATCAACTCCATTTGTAGAATTGCCATGTCCACTTGGAGAGCTATAAACCCGGTCATATAGTCCTTGCAAAGAGCCCCCAATTTTTCCTTCAGGTATGTTATGGCAGTCTCTCTTTATAGGCCAACTTAGGTGAAGGAGTCCAAAGTTTCATCCAACCAACGAGCCAACAAATTTGGACAACATCGTTGATTGACCGTTTTCTTCTCAACGTCAGCAAGGCCAGACATACGACCGAGTGTGCCTCCGTCATGGACCAGAATAGATGGTACCCTTATTGACTCTAGAGTAAAGGGATGATTGGCTTTCAATATCGATGAGTCAATAATCTGCACGTTATCCTCTACAAGAATAATCAAATTTTTTTTTCATAAAAAGAATATGATAAAAAAACAAATCTTTTGAGTAAAAGAAATTGATTTTTCTTGAACCAATAATTCGCTCCATTTCAGACGATTGGAGACTCTCACCAAGCTATTGGATAACCGTCTGACCTGTCTCACCGATCAAAGGAAAGGCAGTTACACCTTTACGTGGCAGAACCTAGGTCTTTGTGACCACCTGGACTAGTTGTTGAGTCAAACACTTACGAATCAGTATCATGAACTTCAACCTTTCTCCCATCTCATGATGGAGTGACATCAAGTCAAACAACTCGTCCGCTTCCTCCACCCTTTATTTTTCTTGGATCACTTACATGACTTGCTTCTCTCCTTTAGTTGACTCACCCCTTTCTTCTCTTTGAGCTGATCGACCAATATTCTCCTTCCAACTTCCTTGACATCACTAGACATCCTTCATCCCCCAACTTTTTATTTATAATGGGCCGACTAATCTCTGGTTTCTTCTTCTCTCTCGCGTCCTCGCGAGAGCAGAGTTTTTAGATGAAATGTTTGATGACCTTCATCATAGCTACCTCATTTACATATTTCTTACTACTCGCCATAAGTCCCTTTTGTTAATAATTGACTAAAGGGCATGATTCAAAAAGTGTGATGGAGAAATGTTGATCATGCCTTATTTATAAGGATCGTAGACACTAAAATCTAAAAGTTTGATTATTAAAAGTACTTTTACGCATTAAATAAGTCAATTTTTTGCATTTAATTATCTTATTCTTATCACAATAATCACATTAAAAAGTAAGTGAATTATGGAACTAAATATATACATAAAAAAATTGACCACGTGAATCTTGAGTAAATCCCACGGGTCTTGCTTACGAACACCAAAAGACAGGTTATCAGGATAGTTAAAAGTGAAAACACTAAATGTCATTTCCTTCGATCAGAACTCAGAGCCAATTGAACAGAAGCAAAACCAAACATATGAATAGAAGACACCTAATTCGAGGGACAATCATTTGTGACAAACTCTTTTAAGTGATTCCAAACTTCTTTATAAAGATAACCAACGGGCACCTGGCAGAACACCGTTATTATCCTCTGAGAAGATCCCTTGTCCAAGGAGAGCTGCCCGTCAGGTTCGTTCCAATGTCAAGTTGGTCTCTACTCAGGATTCCATTCCGAAGGCCCACCAATGACCTTTCAGTCAAGCAAATGTATGCCGACCGACCAAACGTTTCAGCCGACTGATTGACAAGGGTAATAAATCCTTAAATTCCCCCCTCAAGCAATTATATATATGAAACAATGCCAATGTCAGTTATGAATGTGAAAGGGTGTTGGAGTTGGTTACAAATATGAAAATGTGTATTAATGACTTGTAACATTCTAATTAAACTATGGACAAACATGTAATTTTACCAGATACCCCAGAAACCTATAAATAGGATGTTATTTCTTCAATAAATAACTACAAAATTTAATTTATCAAAACATGTGTTACTATGCTCTTAATCCCTCCCTCAATCTCTCCGTTTCTCTCCACTAGCGAGATAGCACGAGCTACATTCAATGAATGATTTGTAAGTTGAGTTCAATGAGCTAAAAAATCAAGCGTGAGCTAATCCCCACTCAATTCATAAGTTTGTAAGCCGATTAATTAAAAAATATTAATATAAAAAATACAATTAAATATATTGAAAAGTTTGAGTTTAACTCATTAAAAATATTAAAACAATCCCGGTGATTATTTGACTTTTTTAATAACTTAACTGTATTATTATTTTATTTAAAATAATTATTTGAATCAAATTTATTTTTCCTTTAATAATAAAAAAAGTTGATTTGAACTCGAATTAAGCTCATGTTCATGATAATTCATCAAATTTAAGCTTCAATTCAAGCTTAATTCTGCTCTTTACTTGCTTTGAAACATATGCAAAACATTTATTTAGGCGGTGTTTGGGTGGAACTTAGGTTTACATTAAGTAAGGTTTATAAAATTAAAACCTGACCAAATGTGGGAAGGTTCATTTTAATAAAGTATTGAATTTAATTTTAAAATTTTTGATATTTGATTGAATTTAAATTAAATCCATTCACAAATCTTATTATTAATAGGCTACCAAAGACCTGCATTAAAACGAAGTTTAACTAAGTGCGGCGACGTTTTTGAAAACGCAGCATAATCTTTTGATTTGTGTGTTTTTGAAAACGCTATCTGCCGCATTTAGATTTTTAACATTAAATGTAGGCCGCGGGGTCGCCGTATTTCAGAATAAACTGCTTATCCTAAAATATTAAAATACAAAAGCTGGCCCAAACAAACCTAAGATATACTGTTGATGAAGCTGTCATCCCTCCCTCCTGCTGGGGAAAAAATATTACATCAGTACTACGCACGTAGAGGAACGTGCGTACCCAATGAAATCACGCCACGACATCCCGCGCGACGCAACAAAAAAACGGCGCAGTAACACATGGAATATTCCCTCTCGTGTTATTCATGTGTTATTACGCATTATTCATGTGTTATTGCGTGTTATTCATGTGTTATTGATGTGTTATTGTGTTATTATAATATCAAGAATATTCTCAGGACAAAATAACACATGAATAACGCACAATAACACTTAAATAACACGGGGAATATTCTCAGGATACAATAACACATGAATAACACACAATAATACATGAATAACACGGGAGGAATATTCCCCGTGTTACTGCGCCATTTTTTTTTCTGCGTCGCGCGGGATATCGTGACATGATTTCATTGGATAGGCACGTTCCTCTACATGCGTAGTACTGATGTGAACAGCTACTGCTATGCTTCATCCGGCCTTCGGGCGGGTTCACCATTGGACTTGTCGTTCCATGTTGATCTCGCCGCGGGTCGTAAATATATTTTGTACACCAACGAATCTAAACTTCGTCCGTGAACCGAACAACCGAACATTATTAATCAACGAATCTTTTTTCCTGGTGCCAGAAATCAGTAGTTTTTTAATCTTCCTCTCCAAGGTATAGGCAGAGGAAGACGATGGGCTTCTTCGTTCCTCTTCCAATCCCCCTTAATTATTCGAACTGACCAGAGGCTTTTGGATTCTCTGTCCTTGTCTCGCAAGGCCGCTGAAAGTGATGGCACCTGATAATTTAATTATTAGGGTGTCTTTATTGTACCGATCCTTCCTTTTCTTGAAAGTTAAAACATCTGAAGCCGAGTGGAGAAGTTGATTTGCTAATAAGGAGAGCAAAGAATCGGTGGCGAGTTAGATTTTGGAGGCGCGGCCATTATATTGAGAAAGATCTTGCGAGATGATGCTGGGTCTAGAGTGCCGCTTCGGTTTTGTTAATCGCATAAGTGGTTCTGCGATGCTGTGCGAGTGGCATCTGCAGCAACTTTTACTAGGTTTATAGCACCACATATATTCATTGTCACTTTCCGGGGTTGGCCGAGTCCTAATCAGGTATGTGATTTTAACCTCTTTGATTTTCCCCTGCCTCTTTGATTCGTGATTGATCTTGTAGTTAATCTTCAGTAGAATTGAATGGCCATTTTATCAGATTGGATGCCGATTAGGGACTGATGTTGTTGTTAATTTTTGCTGGAATTGTTTTTTTTCTCGTATAATTGTTGTATTGTGTGCCTGATGTAATGAGGTATACTCTTTTGATATATAAACTGAAAATCTGGAAGCTGAATCTGCATCCTGAAGGAAATTTTTTTATTTAGACATTAAGTAACAAGATGGAACAATCCATTTTTTTTTAATTTGTTGACTCACAGTTTATCATTGCTCTTCAGTTTTCCTCTCGTTTCACAAAGTGGGTATTCCTTGAAGTTGAAGTAAATTTTCTTTTTTCTATTTGTTTTAAGATAGGTTTTTTATGCCTGGGGAAACCTTTTCTCTTCCGCACCTGCTGGACATGGGCTGTTGTGGTTGCTTTGGTTTCCTGAAAAAGTCCTCCCACAGATCTTTATTTTCAATCCGTAGCCTTGGAAGTCAAATTCCACCGGAGTTTTTTCTACCTGAAACATTTGAAGATGTTGATTGTATCTCATATAGTGGAGCTAGCGACGGAAGCACCAGGCTTCCTGCTAAAAAACCTGAAGAGATGCTTCTTGCAAGGGCTCAAAGTGGATGGATTTGCAGGGAACTGCCTGTCAAGCAAACTTGGAAGGTTACAGTCTGTGAGGTAAATGTATATCCTACTCTGTAGCAACTTCAATTATCTGGTTTTGAGACTCTTAGATGAATTAGCATGGGTTATAAAAATGGCGTACTTTTGGATGAAGCCCGATGCAGATGTACACAATCTTGTACTTGCATTACAAAGATGTTATTTTCATAACTCAAAACTTGTGACCTTCAGGTCACAATGAAGGAGACTTGATTATTTCTTTTGGCCCAGCCTCTTTTGGATGAGAAGGGTTGCATGAAAAAATTGTCTGAAAATGTACATGTCTTTTCATATAATTATTTTAACTATATAGTTCCAATCTTCTGCATATCTAACCGGCCCCTCCTTTTTTGTCCATTAGAAATTGCTTGTATGATTGTTCTTCCAGGTAACAATTTTGAATTAAATATACTATTTAATCACCTACTACTTAGACACATTCATTTGCCTTTGCTAGAAATAGGGCAGTAAACCTTTTAGGATGCTATTCACTCATAACAAAGTTTCGTAGTTATATATTTTTTATTTTTCTTCTAGTGAATATTATTGTCTTTTATTGTTTAGACTATATGGCTTTCTCTCCAAGATCTTATAATGAGCATCAAATGGCATATTAAGGTGTATTTGTTATGCCGGTCCAGGCTCCGATTCGTATCAGTATTTTTATTTATTTGTGTATCTGTGTCATTTCTTGTTCTTCTAAAGATTTTCCTTTAGTTGGGATTTTTCTGTATATAGAAATTTGATTAATTGTTGTGAGAAAAATACTACTTTCATTGATTATATAGAAATTTGATCAAATGGCCCGCAGGGAGTCTAAAAGAACAATCAGTGATACTAAAAATATTGTTTTTAATGATCTTTATAATAGATTAGATACTAAGGAGGGTGAAAAATATATGTATAAACTAGCCTTTATAATATATTAGATACTAAGGAGAGTGAAAAATATATGTATAAACTAGCCAAACAAAGAGAAAAGAAAAAAGTAAAGTATATTGAAGATAAAGATTTAACTCAAGTAAAGTATATCAAAGATGATTGAAGATGAAAATCAAAAAGTACTTTTCTTAGAAAAAGATATTCAACATAGGTGGGTGAGTTACATTTTTAATGAAGTTTCTGAAAATTCGACCGATCTTAGTGATTTTAATATCGTGAATAATAATAAAACGTATCATTTCTACCGTCGCATTAGCAAAGGAACTTAGTGATTTTAATATTGTAAATAATAATAAAACGTTTCATT
The DNA here is from genome assembly GCA_002079205.1 of Phalaenopsis hybrid cultivar. Taxonomy (NCBI): domain Eukaryota; kingdom Viridiplantae; phylum Streptophyta; class Magnoliopsida; order Asparagales; family Orchidaceae; genus Phalaenopsis; species Phalaenopsis hybrid cultivar. The sequence continues at coordinate 57,536 of JXCR01136985.1, forward strand.
TTTACCGTCGCATTAGCAAAAAAGAAGTTGAGGAGGTTTAAAGAAAACCAATGGGTGGAAAGTCTCCAATTGAACTGTGGAAATATTTGGGAGATTTGGGAGTTTCTTGGCTTACTAAACTCTTTAATGTGTGGAAATATTTGGGAGATTTGGGAGTTTCTGGGCTTACTAAACTCTTTAATATTATTTTAATGAAATATTTGCCAGATTTGGGAGTTTCTTGGCTTACTAAACTCTTTAATATTATTTTAAAAACTAAAAAGATGTTAGGTGATTTGGGAGTTTCTTGGCTTACTAAACTCTTTAATATTATTTTAAAAAATAAAAAGATATACCAAGGGTGGAAAGTCTGTAGGACCTGATGATATCCCAATTGAAGTGTGGAAATATTTGGGAAAGGGTGGAAAGTCTGTAGGACCTGATGATATCCCAATTGAAGTGTGAAAATATTTGGGAGATCTGCAGGACCTGATGATATCCCAATTGAAGTGTGGAAATATTTGGGAGATTTATTGACTTATTAAACTCTTTAATATTATTTTAAAAACTAAAAAGATGCCTGAGGAGTGGAGGAAGAGTATTTTGGTCNACTTCCTTTCAATTTCAGAAAAGAGTACATAATATGAGATACACCAAAGGGTTACAAACAAGCATATATATAGCTCTGGAGTAAACCCTGAAATACAATATGTAATTACAAAATTACCTCTGTATCGTACCGCGGGGCCATTGCCCCCGCACCCCCAACCCACGTAACGAAACTTCATCGATTGGACAGATTCTTCCGCTCCGCTCCAGTATCTGTCCCTTATATGGTATATGAGTCATACCTAACAAATCTCCACCTTGGCGAATATCCAGCCCCTTAGGAGAAATACATCATGAAGTTTCTTACACACTGAAGTGGGTTGGGTCACCATGCTTCTCTAGCAACTGCAAACTTTCAACAAGTCCAAGCAATGCAAGAACTTGTTGATAGTAACTGACTTAGTCAACATATCAGCTGCATTTTCATTAGTATGAATCTTCTGCAACAATATCTCACCAGAAGTAATCAATTCTCTGATCTTTTGATACGTGACATCAATATGCTTGTTTCTCCCATGGTACACCTAGTTTTTAGTCAGATAAATAGCACTTTGATTGTCACAATGCAACTGAACTCCATCTTGCTCAACGCCCAGTTCCATTACTAGCCCAGCAAACCATAAGGCTTTTTTTGTAGCTTTAGCTACTGCCATTTAATCAGCTTCAGTTATAGATAATGTCACAATAGACTGAATTGTTGATTTCCAACATATAGGCCCTCCACCAAGAGTAAACACAAACCCAATTGTAGACCTTCTGTCATCCAAATCACTTGCATAGTCTGAATCAACGTACCTTACAACTGAAGGATCATTCTGCTAACTGCCAAAAATAATTCTATAACCTACAGTACCTTTCCGATACCTGAAAACCCACTTCCCTGCTTCCAAATATCGCCTTGCAGGTTTAGACATGTATTAGCAGACTTGACTAACAGCATAAGTCAAATCAGGATGAATACATATCATTACATACATCAAGCAGCCAACTACATTGACATATGAAACATTTTTCATGTCTTCGATTTCCCTATGTCTTCGAACACCATTCTGAAGAAAGGTTAAAATGATTTGCCAAAGGAGTACTCACAAGTTTTGTTTTGTTTATCTCAAATCTGTCTAGCACTTTCTCAACATAGTCTCGTTGAGATAAACATAATCGTCTTGAGCCTCTATCTCGATAAATCTTCATTCCAAGGATCTTCTTCGTAGAACCCAAGTCTTTCATGTCAAATTCATGGCTCAATAAAGCTTTCAAACCACGGACATCATTCATATTCTTTGCAGTAATTAGTATATCGTCAACAAACAGTAACAGAAAAATAATAAAATGATCATCAAGACTCTTCACATAAACACAACAATCATACTCACATCGCTTATAGCCAATCTGAATCATGTAAGAGTCAACCCGCTTGTACTATTGTCTTGGAGACTGTTTCAACCAATTTCTTTGATCTGCAAACCAGATGCTCCTGTCCAGGTTAAGTGAACCCTTCTGGCTGCTCCATGTAAATTTGCTCCTCCAAATCACCATACAAGAAAGCAATTTTAACATTCATCTGATCCAAATGCAAATCTCAAATAGTTACTAATGCAAGCACTGCCCTGATTGAAGTATGTCTGACCACAGGAGAAAAGATTTCATCATAATCTTTCCCCTTCTATTGTGAAAATCTCTTTGCTACCAGTGAGTCTTGAACTTTTCCTTTTTTTTTTCTAATACTATTAGTTTCCTTTTATACGCCCACTTGCACCCAATAGTCTTTTTTCTCTCAGCAAGCTCAACTAGCTCCCATGTGCGATTTTTTTGCAAAGACTTCATCTCCTCAACCATTGCACCCATCTATTTCTTTTTCTCTTGACTGGTGATAGCTCCTTGAAAAGTAACTAGATCACGTTGTTGATGAGAAGTGCACAACAGACCAAGTCTTTATAACCCAATATGCTAGGAGGTCTTATATTGGTGTGTCTCTGTTTGTCTCTGACTAGATTGTAATTTTGCAGATCATCTGGAATGGAATCACCAAGTGTTAGATTTGAACTTTCAACTCTCTCAATTGTTCCTGGATGTTATTCTAAATTTATCTGCACTGCATCTGAACTGAAACTGTTCTTTAGCACCTTCTCTTGATTCTGCTGCAACATAAACCGTTGATCAAAAACTGTATCTTTACTAATCACCGTCTTGTTTGCAATTGAATCCCAAAAATTGTATCATTTCACACCTTTCTTGTAGCCCAGAAAGATGCACTTCTTAGATTTTGCATCAACTTTTAATCTTTCATCTCCAAGTACATGCACATAAGTAGGACAACCAAAAATTCGTAAATGATCGAAATTAATTGGATTACTTGTTCATACCTCTTTTGTAACTTTGCCACCTAATGATGCCTGAGGTGATCTATTGATGAGATGACATGTCATATTCACAGTCTCTACTCAGAAACTCTTACGAATCCCTGCATTCGGGCTCAAGCATATTGCCCTTTCAGTTAAGAACTTGTTCATCCTACCACATCATTCTGTTGTGGTGTCTTGCGCACTGAAAAATGTCTCTGAATTTTATGCTCCTCACAAAATTTCTGAAACTGTGAATCTGTGTACTCTGTGTCATTATCAAACCTCGAATAATTGATTTTTCTGTCAGTTCGGTTCTCCACCTTAGCTTTTTACAGCTTGAATTTAGAGAATGCTTCAGATTTCTGCTTTAAGAAATACACTCAAATTTTTTTGAAGAAATCATCAATAAATGTAACAAAATACAGAGATCCTCTCAATGACAATTCCCTGGTAGAGCCTCATACATCAGAATGCACATAATTAAGAAACCCTTTA
>JXCR01136985.1:61893-78871 GCA_002079205.1 Phalaenopsis hybrid cultivar
GAATGAGCCAGAATTAGTTAATATGTACAAAGTAAACGACTCTTTGTTAGATGTTATGCGATAAGAGCACTCTGAATCAAGAATTCATGCATCCGTGAACTGAGTTGATAAAACTGAAAACATATCACCATTACTGCATTTTGAATTGTCACTCTGCACCACAGTTATAGACTTCGATGACGCATCATGTTTCCCCTCAGTCTGCTTCTTAAACTTTGGACAATCTCTCTTCATATGATCTGACTCCTTACACTTGTAGCAATGAATCGTTTTTTTATCTTTAGACTTTGATCTGGAATTTTGTCTTCCAGAACCATCCTTTTTCTTCCTTCCACGATCTTGTTTATCCTTTACATATAAACTGTCGTCATGAGAGCTTTCTCCTGCATTCTGCTTCCGTTGGTTATGAGTCAACAATGTTGCAGTAATCCATCAACTTTGATAGTTTCTTTTCCATAAATAAGAATAGTCACCAGGTGTTCATAGGAAGAAGGCGATGAACACAACAAAATCATTATTTGGTCATCATCCTCAGTTCTCACATCAAGTCATGATAAATCTGTGATTATTTGATTGAAATTATTCACATGCTGCGCCAGATCAAATCCTTCTTGCATCTTTAGCCCATATAGTTTTTACTTCAGATACAATTTATTCGTCAGAGATTTGGACATAAACTGAGTTTCTAATTTCTTCAATACCTCCCCTAGAGATTTTAGACTCATCACGTGATAGATAACTTCATCTGCTAGGCATAAGCGTATGATTGCTGTCGCTCGTTGCAATTCTTTCCAACATTCATCCTCCATGGCATCTGGTTTCGTTACCCACAAAGACTTCAGGATCCCTTACTGCGCTAACAAATTTTTAACCCTTGTTTGCCATAATCTGAAGTTATCAGTTCCATCGAACTTCACCACCTTAAATTTTGCACCATAAATTATCATTTGAAATTGATTCTACAACGAATTCTTCTGCATAATCCTCTGCTAATTTTTGAAAATTGTTGAAACCAGAAATTATTGATCAAGAGCTATTCCCTGATTCCTTCCAATTTTATTCTTCTCTGCAGGCCAGGAAAAAAAAATTTCTTTTCTTCACCTCCCCAACCACCTCCAGCAAAGAAATCGAAGGGATTCACCTCTGCAGCCGCCTCCAGCAAAGAAATCTGAAGATCCCTTCCAATTCCTCCTTTCTGCATCCTGGAATATCTCCTGCACGCAATTTCCTTTTCCGCATAACAAAAATTTCCTTCTTTGCTTTTGTCCGCGTGCAGCTACAGGAATTTTCTTTTCCGCGACAATTTCCTGAAAGGGAATATTCCCTTCCAATTCTACTCGAATGCGCTCCGCCGCCCGACTACAGAACAACCGCGAGCACCTCGCTCAAGTCGAATCCCTTCCGCTGACGTCGTTGCCTCGTCACGAACCTCTTGTGGCGCGAAAGAAGCCCGCGCAAAGCTTCGTCTGCTCTGTCGCGAGCGATTATGAACCGCTCCTCTGCGAACTCCTGGCCTGCAGTGAAACCCTTGCCTCAGCCGAATTCACCAAAGCTAGAAAAACTCCAAAGCTTTCGTCACTGAAACCTAACAATCAAACTCCTCTGCGGCAAATTCGAACTGCCGCAAACCTTTTCGAAATCCTTCTCCGAACTTTTCTCTGAAAAGTGTCGCAATCGTCAAACTCCCTGAAGCCTAGCAGTCAAATTTTCGAAATTTGTCCTTCCTGCGCCGAATTTTTTCTTCTCTGCCCTAAAACCTCGCTCTGATACCTCTTGTTGAGAAATTAGGGCAAAAAAAATAAGAATCGACACAAATCTAGAAGAACACACAAAGATTTAGCGAGGTTCGGCAAAGATGCTAACATCCTCAGGAGCAGAGCGGCGACTTCCTTTCAATTCCAGAAAAGAGTACAGAATATGAGATATGCCCTAAGAATACAAAAAAGCATATATATAACCCTAGAGTAAACTCTGAAGTACAATATGAAATTACAAAATTACCCATGTACCGTACCGCGGGGTCGTTGTCCCTGCACCCCCAACTCACATAACGAAACTNGCTGCTCTAGAACCTCGCTCTGATACCTCTTGTTGAGAAATTAGGGCGAAAAAAATAAGAATCGACACAAATCCAGAAGAACACATAAAGATTTAACGAGGTTCGACAAAGATGCTAACATCCTCAGGAGCAGAGCGGCGACTTCTTTTCAATTCCAGAAAAGAGTACAGAATATGGGATACGCCCTAAGATTACAAAAAAGCATATATATAACCCTGGAGTAAACTCTGAAGTACAATATAAAATTACAAAATTACCCATGTACCGTACCGCGGGGTCGTTGTCCCTGCACCCCCAACTCACATAACGAAACTCCACAAATTGGACAAATTCTTCCACTCCGCTCCAGCATCTGTCCCTTATATGGTATATGAGTCATACCTAACACAAATAGATAAATTCCCTACCAATACTAAATATCCTCCTTTATTGACTATGAAACTAGCGCGGACATCACTCAATTTAATGTTAGTACCTATTTGAGTGCCTACAAGTTTGCTTCCAATTAAAAATTTTTCTTTCAAGTGATCTAGAACATAATTTCTTTGAGAGATGGTAAGAATTTGTTTCTAGAGATTTCCATCCCAAGAAAAAAGTTGAAACGCCCAAGATCATTGATTTCAAACTCTTCTGCTATTTTTTTTCAAAGAAACTTACCTTTAAATCATGATTTCCTATGAAAATAATATCAACATACACAATTAGTATGACAAGCTAAACTTATCACCTTTGTGTTTGATGAGCAATGTGTGATAAAAGAGAGACTGTTAGAATCCTTGCTGACTCAAAGCTTTGGTAAGTTTTTCAATCCAGGCTCAAGATGATTGATTGTTTGAGCCCATAAATAAATCCTTTTTTAATTTGCAAAGGAATCCTATTTGGCCAAATACACTAATTAATGGGGAGGATCCATTTTTTTTTTCCATTTACCAATCAAGAATGCAATATTAACATAAGAAAATGAGAATTGGTAAGTCAAGGTTGACTGCCATCAAAAGAACCCAAATGATGTTAAGTTTTGCCATAGAAGTAAAGATTTCAACATAGTCAAGTGAAACATTTTGCGACCAAACGTGCTTTATATCTCTCGATTGAACAACTAGGTCAATATTTCACAATGAAAACCCATTTTATATCTCACAAGAATAGCATCCGTAGCTTTGAAAAACTTCCTGTGTTTCATCCTTTCCAAGAGCTCTTATCTCCCGAACAGCCCCTCTCTATATTTTGGATTTTTAGGGGTCTGTTCAATCACCTTCAAAAGTTCAATCTCTGCTATGTTGGAGAAAAAAATTTTTCAACAAAAAAAAGCTGGTTATATCTCACTATGTTTTCTATATGTTGTTGAACATAGATACGAGCCTATCTTCTGGGCATCTCTTCAATAACAAGTCCATCTAGGATTCACGACAAGATTCAAAAGATAAAGTGAAATGACTTCGTTGTAGATTATTCCTTCAAGAGTAAATATGGCGCTCGGAAAAGATGCAAGGTGGAGTGAACAAAAGCTTCAATAATCTCAATGTCTAGTTTAAAAGGTTTGTGATATTAGTGAGTTGGAGAATAATAGAAGAGAAAATATTAAGATTTATTCTCAAGTAAGATGATGCCCATCGATATAAATATTTTTTTAATAAAAAAACACATACCCCTTTTGTTTTGCACCATACCCGAGACAAATGCATTTGAAAACTTTTGAAAAATTGGAGCCAAAAATAGTGCACCCAAATATCTGAAGAAGAAGACTTGAAGCTACACAAGTGTTAAAAGCAATTTGAAAATACATAACCTGGAGTTTTAAATTAAATACATGAATAAGAAGTCGATTTACAAAGTAGCAAGAAATGAGGATGTCATTAAACTCATCAACCTAATAGCATTTAAAAGTATTAATTGTTAACTTACTAGATCAAGCCACCTTTTAGAGAAGTATATTTTTTTTTTATTCAGCCAAACCAATTTATTGAGGTTTGTTGAGCCACAAACCTTGATAGATAATATCATTTTAACTTTAGTGACTTCCAAGAACTTGAATTTCAAGGGAGAAATAGGTTCTGACAATAATATAATTTTTTTTAAGGATTTGTTCAACATAGAATCTATCTTTTGATAAGTATAGCAAACACATTAGGGTATGATCATCAATAAAGGTAATAAACTACCACTTGGATTGAAGATTTTGATAATTGAAAGGGACCCGAGAATCACTATGGACAATAAGAAAAAAATTTGATAGCTTCATAAGATTTAGGTTTAGAGATAGCTCTTTAAGCATTTGGCAAACTAATATATTTCAGATTGAGAAAAATCAGTAAAATCAAATAGCGAAGAAAATAATTTTTAAAATATAAAAAACTACTATGACCAAAACCATAATATCAATAACATAATTTGACTTCTATTTTCTAAGACAAGAAATATCATTGTTAGTAACAAAGAAAATTATATTTTTTAGAATCTTCTATCAGCCAAATTCATTGATCTCTAGTTCTGAAAATCATAAATTTTAATGAGAATGTGATTTTACAATAGCAATATTTTGTAAAAGATTGTAAAAGAAAATTGAAACATGTAAAATAGAGCTCAAACATAACTCGGGTAATTCTAATAGCTCACATCCCCATAATAAAGGAGAGTAATCTATCAGCAATTTCGATGTTGAGATTTTCATGGAACATTAGATTAGAATATGTGAGAAAAATGTGTAACATGTTCTAAAACTCCCAAGTCAATAATCCATGAATTTAAGCCTCCCATGATATGGTAAAGGGTAAGAGAAAAATACCTTTATAGGTTAAAAGGGTGAAGTTGATTATTTTTCAGCAATGAGCAAATTTTTATGGAGGTCCAAATGTTTCCAAGATTTTTATGTTTCTCATCTTTCATCCGTCACTTTTAGTTTGACAAATGTGTCTTAGTTTTTATTTTCAATGTTGATCCAATCTATTGGATTGCTAGAAAATTTGCAAGAACTTTCTCTCCTACGATTAGTCTCTTTATAGAAATCATACAAAAGATTATTTATTTACATGCATTGATTCATTTATAGGGTTTTGCTCAAGACTTATGATGGCAAAAGCAGATTCTTTCATTAAATTCTTAGTACCTCCAAGCATTATTCTCTATCTACTTTCGTCCCTTTGAACTTCATAAAATGTTACTTCAACTTTTAGAAATAAATGTATCTCAAGGATTAATTAATATGCTTCACGTAGATATTTATTAAGATCTACAAGGAAACTATAGGTTTTCAATCTTCCGCCAGTTTTATGTATTCACCTGTACACTACCAATATCAATTATTTAACTCAGAGATATCGAATTCTTACCAAATTTTTACAAGTTTGGTGAAGTATTCAATAACACTCATGCTTCGTTGTTTGAGATCACAAGCATGACTTCATAATTCACATAATTGAGCAGAACTTTTAAAATCAAAGTACACCATGCTAGCTTTCTCTCAAACTACTTGTGCAATATTATCAACCAAGCATTAGGGATCTAGTGTGTTCTTAAAAAGAATTATTTACCCAAAACATTACCAAGTCATTGTTCGTCCATAATAGTGATGAAGAGTTGACAATTTAGATTAGATAGATGATACCATTTAGGTAAATTATCTTTCTGCTTTCTCGAATCAACATTTGGATAGAGTAAGACTATGTATGAAACTTAGCCCATTTAATTTGTAGGAAGCAACTTGAAGAGGTGACTCGTCCATGTAGGTTATTGAAATGATANCCTTTGGAGAGTTCTCGAGAAGAAATGTATGACTTATATTCAAGTCATTAAAGATATGTATACTAGAGCTGTTACTTGTGTTCAAACTGAAGGAGGATTGACAAAATATTTTCCTATTTCTGTTGGTTTACATCAGGGATCGACTTTAAGCCCATATCTTTTTGCTTTAGTTATGGATGGTCTTACTGGACANTTCAGGGATTGGCTTTAAGCCCATATCTTTTTGCTTTAGTTATGGATGGTCTTACTGGACATCTACAGGAGGATGTACCTTGGTGTATGCTTTTTGCTGATGATATTCTTCTCGTGGATAAAACGAGAGAAAAAGCCCAGGAAAAACTTGAATTATGGAGGTCTGCATTGGAGTCTAAAGGCCTTCATTTAAGTAGAACTAAAACTGAATACATGGAATGTAATTTTAGTAGTAATAGCTCTAGTGACAGAAGTGTGACTTTGGGTGATCAAATTATTAAAAGGTGTGAACGATTTAGATATCTTGGGTCCGTTGTCCAAAGCGATGGTGATATAGATGGGGATGTTAATAGTAGAATTCAAGTTGGTTGGTTGAAGTGGAGGAATGCTTCGGGCCTTTTGTGTGATAGAAAAGTACCGCTAAGACTGAAAGGAAAATTTTATAAGACGGTGGTGAGACCTGCAATGCTCTATGGCGCTGAATGTTGGCCTTTAAAAGAGAAGCATAATAATAAGTTAAGTGTTGCCGAGATGAGAATGATTAGGTGGATGAGTGGCTTTACACTTAGAGACAAAATGCGGAATGAATATATTCGTGATAGGGTTGGTGTAGCTCCTGTGACAGACAAAATTAGAGAAAGTCGTCTTAGATGGTTTGGTCATATTAAACGTCGACCATTAGATGATCCGATTAGGAGAGAGGATGTTTTAGATTCGACTTGTGTTAAGAAAGGTAGAGGTAGACCTAGGAAGACTTGGGCTTATTGTATTAAAAATGATCTTAATTTATTAGAACTAAATGCAAATATGACACTAAATAGGACGCAATGGAGAAAAAGGATTCATGTAGCCCGACCAAAGTAAATGAAAATATGACACTAAATAGGACGCAATGGAGAAAAAGGATTCATGTAGCCGACCCCACATTAAAAATGATCTTAATTTATTAGAACTAAATGAAAATTATGACCTAAATAGGACACAATGGAGAAAAAGGATTCATGTAGCCGACCCCACACAGTGGGATTAAGGCTTTGTTGTTGTTGACTCAATGGAGAAAAATGATTCATGTAGCCAACCCCATTAGTGGGATTAAGGCTTTGTTGTTGTTGTTTTTGTTCAAAGACGCAATAGAGAAAAAGGATTCATGTGGCCGGCCCCACGTAGAGGGATTAAGGCTTTGTTGTTCAATGGAGAAAAAGGATTCATGTAGCCGACCCTACGTAGTGGGAGTAAGGCTTTGTTGTTGTTGCATGGAGAAAAAGGATTCATGTGGCCGACCCCACGTAGTGGGATTAAGGCTTTGTTGTTGTTAGAGAAAAAGGATTCATGTGGCCGACCCCACGTAGTGGGCTTAAGGCTTTGTTGTTGTTGTTGTGAAAAAGGATTCATGTAGCCGACCCCACGTAGTGGGATTAAGGCTTTGTTGTTGTTGTTGTTTCTTATTCATATGGCCGACCAAAGTAAATGAAAATATGACACTAAATAGGACGCAATGGAGAAAAAGGATTCATGTAGCCGACCCCACATTAAAAATGATCTTAATTTATTAGAACTAAATGAAAATATGACACTAAATAGGACGCAATGGAGAAAAAGGATTCATGTGGCCGACCCCACGTAGTGGGGTTAAATCTTTGTTATTGTTGTTGTTGTTGTTGTATGCTTTAATATTTATTTTTTTAATCATATTATACAATTTGAATGTAATTTTGTTGAAAATTTGACATCTCGATATCATGCATGGATCTAATAGTCTAGAAAATTATGTGCCTATGATAAAAAACATAAAAACATCCCCGTGTGAAAAAACTTCCAATCACTTTGTATGTCCCCTTCAACTAACAATTTTAATATTCAGTTATTTTCTTCTTATGTATTTAGGATGAGCATGGAAATAAGATGGTTAATGAATATGTTCGGGAATGCAAGATTGGTTCTGGTAGTTATGGAAAAGTGGTATGTTTGCTAGTTCTTAAAGAGATTATTTAGATTTTTTAACGTTTTATGTGAAATGTCCTCTTTTTGATTTGATAGGTATTGTATCAAAGTACTGAAGATGGGAAAAAGTATGCCATTAAGGTATTTTTGGTTCTTTTCATTTCTTTTATGACATTGAGTCATTTTATGCTAGTGTGCTATGCAATGACTTAGAAGCATAAACGATGAACTACTCTCCATGAAGCATCTTGTTTCTTTTTCATTATAAATTCTTGTACTATATGCTCATATAGTTAGCCTTGGCCTTTTAATTTCTTTTGGTCTATTGTTATTGTTGTCAATGATGATTCTTGCTTTATTAATTTGAAATTTGCATGTCTTATTATGATATTTTCATTTGATGAAAAAGAAAATACTAGTCTCGATAATGTTTCCTTTCTTAGACAAGGACGACGGCGCACCTTGTTTTGTGAACAAAGGCCATTAGAATTGCAAAACCCATGCACCAGTGCCTTTTTTGTTACAGTTGCTTTCTAGTTGCATATTGTTGGAAGCCATTAGTTTAAGGGTATTCAACCTTGCTCAATCTTTGCAAATAACGAAGGTTTAGCTTGGTAGACATCCCCTCTTTAACTTTTATAAACAGAAAAATTTTCAAGCTTGAATAAATACATAAACTTGTTTAATGGATAAACCGCATATAAGCAATGATCAGCTCAATCATTTTTTCTTGGACATTGATGCACATGCTCAAACACACACACACTCTCTTTAGTATTGTTGTTAAGGTTGCTCTGATGTATCTAAAATGGCTCACCAAATCTTATGTTTTTTAATGAATACTCATCCATGGATTATGAATTAGTAACGAGATTAAATTTTTATCCATTCAAAAGGAAAATCCCATTGCACTAAACTTTGATTGTTTTGCTCACAACTAAATACATATTACTATTTTCCTTGTTTTCTTCTCAAATAAATGGTTCATAAACACTTCAGCTTCCTGAAAACCATTGTGTTTATCTTTTATTCTACTCGTTGACAAACAAATTGTGCTCGAAAAGACTGTTTGTACTTATTCATCATGAGCTACAATGCGTTTAACTTGATAGCAAATGCGTTGGTTCCAATATGGAAATATATCCCCAAGTTTTCCTTTTTATACTCTCTATTATCTTGTTTAAATTTTGGTATTCAGGTAAGAGTCGTACTAGAAATGATTTAGGTATAATTATAAATAAGATTTTGAAAGATAGTGCTGCAAAAAATTTAATAGAATTGAAGGTAACATTATCGTCATAAAGATTGTTGTTGATATTAAGATTCTTAATGTTATAAGTGTTTATGCTTCTAAAGCAGGTTTAGATATATGTTTAAAAGAAAACCTTTGGAATGAATTAGAAGAATTAATACAAATAACACCTTTTGAAGAAATAATTTTTATTATAGGAAATTTAAATGAAAATGTTGGTAGAGTCGCATAAAATTTTAAAAATATACATGGTGGCTACGATTTTGAAGTGTTTAATGAAGACGGCAGAATCATATTGGGTTTTGTTTTAGCTTATGATTTTGTTATTACTAATATTTTATTTAAGAAAAGTGATGAATATATTATTATTTATAAGATTGGATCTAATAAAATACAAATTGATTATTTTCTTATGAGAAAAAGAGATTTTTGAGAAGGAAAAGATTATAAGGTCATTCCACGTTAAAATTTAAGTACTTAACATCGATTAATTCTATTAAAATTTAAGGCGAAGAGTTGAAAGATAATAAATATAATGAATTATTATCTTAAAATTGGACAGGGGCACATTTTTTTAAATTGGATGGGGGCACTTAAATAACAAATAAAAGTATTTTCATGAGCAAATTTCAAGATTTTAAGATTTAAGATGTTCATAAAGAAGCTAAATTTATTTGGGATAAAGTAATAAGTATTATTGAACTGGTGACAAAAGACGTATTTGAAATATCAAAAGGAAATATTTTTATAAATAAAAAATAGTTGGTGATGTTATAATAATGCGCAATAAAAAATAAAATATAAGAAGTTTTGTTATAAAAATTATTTTGAATGTAAAGACATAGAGAACTAAAAAAATATAAGGTAGCCCATAACGAGTCTAAGAGAATTATTTGTGATGCTAAGAATTTTGTTTGTAGTGATCTTTATAATAGATTTGATACTAAAGTGGGTAAAAGATATATGTATAAACTAGTCAAATAAAGAAAAAAGAAAAGAAAAAATTTAACTCACATAAAATATATTAAAGATGAAAATAAAAAGTACTTTTCTTAGATGACGATCTTCAACATAGGTGAACGAGATATTTTAATAAATTTTTCAATGAAGTTTTTGTAGATATGATCACTTCTAGTGATCTTAATGTCATTAATAATAATTAGATTTTTTATTTTTACTGTCACATTAGTAAAAAAGTTGAGAATGTTTTAAAAAAAATCAAATGTTAAAAACCAGTAAACATGATGGTATGCCGATAGAAGTGTGGAAATATTTAGTGGATTTCAAATTTTCTTTGCTTACTAAACTTTTTGATGTTATTTTAAAAGCTGAAAAGAAGCTTGACGAGGGAGGAAGAGTTTTTTGGTCCCCTTTTTTAAGAATAAAGGTGATGCAAAAGAGTATGCCAATTATCGAGGTATTAAGTTAATGTGTCTTATATTAAAATCATATGATAGAGCAATTGAACGTAGGTTAAGACATGATATAAATATTTCTCATAATTAGTTTGTATTTATGTCAACTAAGTCTACTATGGAAGCTATACATTTATTGAGAGGATTGATGGAGAAGTATAGAGAGAGTTAAGGAGTATCTAATTATTTTTATTGATTTAGAAAAAACTTAAGATAACATTTCAAGAGAAGTTCTTTAGAGAGTTCTAGAAAAGAAAGGTGTTAATATGATTTATATTCAAGTCACTAAAGATATGTACACTAGGTCTGTTACTTACAGCAGAATTGACCATGTATCTTCTTATTTTCTTTGGAGTACATTTGGGATTGACTTTAAGCTTGTAACAACCAATTTAAAAAAAAAATAACAATAACTTACCAATATGAGTCTCGTTTTGTGGAGACGTTTCATGTGAGGGAATACAAAATGAAACATTCCTCCCTTTCTCGTTTCATTAAAATTTTCCCATGAACGACATTTTTGGACGAGAAATAGAAAGCATGATAGAAAAAGTGAGGGGGAGAGAGAGAGAGGGCGAAGGGGACAAAGCAGTGAAGAAGAATAGAAGAAGCGTGTGCCTAATTGAAGAAGAAGAAGAAGAAGAAGAAGAAGAAGAAGAAGAAGAAGAGTTGTGGGTGACTTACTTCATTATTGAAGAGTAGGCAGTGGTGCGGATGTGAAATCCTAGTCAAGGTGAGCACCAAAAATGCATACAGGTGTTTGCGTGGAGAGGAGTAACGTCGCAGACGAGGCAAGAAGAAGAGCAGATGTTTCGTGTCTGTGAGAAAGTGGAGTTGGTCAAAGCAACGCTGCTCGTCGCTTGCCACAGACTCATTTGAGGAAGAAGAAGAGGAAGAGAAGAAGGAAGCAACAAATTGTGCTTAAGATTGGCATCGTTTTATGAGAAGGAAGTCCATGTCCTAGCTGGTTGAAGAATAAGGAGAAGAAGACGACATTCGTGTAGGGAGAGGAGCCGATCCTAGCGTGCGGGTCGAAGCTCATTCAAACTTTAGAATTGGCTGAATGTCATGTTAGGTAAGTTAAGATTTTAATTCAATTAATTCAGAGAATGTTATCTATCTGTACATTCATGCATATATAATAATAATAATAATAATAATAATAATAATAATAATAATAATAATAATAGTAATAATAAAATAATAATAGTAATAATAATAATAAAAAATTAATGTTAATAAAAATTTGATTATATTAGGAGCAAAGTTATTAAGTCCTAAATTTGACGGAGTATGATGATGCGAATTTTCTGTACGAGAGATAAAAAGAAGAATCGCGAACGTGAAGGGAGGGGGCCTGTCTCGTATGTGAGAAAAGAAGGGGGGATAATCGTGATATTTAAGGTAAATGCCAAAATAATTTATTTATTTATAGTTTTAAGATTTTGTTATATTAATATACTTGTTAAGTCTTCAATTAAATTATTGCTAATTAGTTTTAGAAAATCAAAGTGGAGCAAATTTTATATTGTTGATTGAGGAGCTTTGAAGCGGTGAAGGTGCTAATTTGGAGGAGGTGACAGATGTGAAGAATAAGAAAATCATTTAGAGTCAATGTGAGTAATTATATTTCGTAATTTTATTAATGTTAATCATTTTTATGTATTTTTAACTTTATCTATAATCTATTCCAGTGATATTTAAATTATAGTAGATTCTTCATTTTGTCGGATGAAAAAAATATGCATGTTAAATTGTTGCACAATGAAATTAAATCATAAAGAATTTTTCATATGGTTGATCATGATATATGCATTTTAAATGTTGTTATCTTAATAGTTGCATGATGAGTTAGTTTATGAAGATATTAGATTTCTATACGATGTTTATGCTCTAATAAAGTTTTATATTTTAGCTCATTATGACTGATGTATATGTTAGATTATGATTTTACCTTTATTTGATCTTTAGAAGAGTAAAGGTGCATTGTTTAGATTATAATATGACCTTAAGTTTATATAGAATTACATGTCTTTTAATAAATAATTACAAGTTTCACATGAAAATAATGTACATTTTGAATGATGAAATAAGAATATGGTATACATGGATGCTTTTATGTGCATGTTTAGATGAGGAGTTCATCCCGTAATGATACAAACAGAGGATACCAATATACCTATTTTTCTAAAACCATAGACAAATGTGATGTTAGATTACTAACTATTATGCCGACAGGAGAATATCGACTAAGGGAGAGTAGCAGAGCTTATAACCTGAAACAATTGTGATTTTTAGATTGCTAACGGCTGTGTCTACGGGAGAATTTCGACCAGGGGCAGTAAGGGTTTTTCCTCAGACAATTGTGATTTTTTAGATTGCTAACCGCTATGACGACGAAATAATATTTGCCCCATGTGTGTTACATTATGTTTCGACGGTGCTCCTATGATAGATGTGAATGTTAGTAGTATAAATTTAAAGTAATGTTAAAATTACAATGAAAGTAAATGCATATAGATGTTTAGAGTATTTTCGTTTAGAAAAGATTATTTATAGAAGCAATAACATATTGATAGATTTTTTATAGAAATAGGAAAGACCAGCATATATATTGAATTCTTTCCCTTGGATTATTTTTTATGGAGATAGGAAAGACCAGCATATATATTGAATTCTTTCTCTTGGATTAATATAGTTTAAAAGTGTGATTGCTCCCGAGTTATCTCTAGATAACTCATTATCTTCTTTTAAAATTTTTTTATCAGGTTTGAAACTTTTAAATAAGATGATTAGAAGAGAAGCAAATGTGTATAGGAGGTGACGACAACAATCAGAAAGGTACAAATTTCTACTTGTTAATTTAATTGCTTTTTTTAGTGATTTTTTCATGAATTTTTGAATTTTAAGCTGTTGTAATAGAAATAGGATAACAAAGATTTGATTTTCACCGTGTGACTGTCTGACCGACTATTTTCGTCCTGGATAAATTCAAGTTTAATTTCAAGTCCCAGGTCGGGTCATGACAAAAGTGGTATCAGAGTAAGGTTTTGATTACATAACATGAATCTTAATGAAATAGCCAATAAGATGATTGAATTAATTTATAAAGAATAGAAATTAAAATTTTAAATGAGACTAATTAAATTATTTTATTGTTATTTCAGAATTATGGATGATATGAAAGTGGAGTCTGGGGATGATGAGGATGTTGAATTTGATATACCCTAGAATGTTACGGTTAATGTTGATGTTCTTGCTGAGATGATGATTGCAATGAAATAGACGATTAGGAACTCGCAGCCTCAAGCCAGTGGCAGTGGGGAGCACCGATGGATAATTACTTGAAGGATATGAAGCCACCTTTGTTTTTTGGAACATCTGAGCTATTGGAAGCTGAAAGTTGGTTGTTGATGGTGGAGAAAATTAGTGGTTTGTTGTCCAGTAGAGAGAAGAGTTACCCTTGCCACATTTGTTTCTGAGGGAGAAGCTGGGAGGTGGTGACAAGGACACATGCGAGAGAAGTTTGGAGGTAGAACTAGCCACTTAGTGCAGTGGGATGAGTTTGTTTCAATCTTCAAAGATTGGTTTGTACCACTGTCAGCTAAGAGACAGATGAAAGATAAATTTATTATGTAATATGAAACAAAGTTTACTGTGCTATCTAGATATACACCATAGTTCGCTCTTACTGCAGAAGAGAAATGCCACAGATTTCTTTCTGGATTGAATGATTCAATCTGATTGTCAGAAGTGCAGTTGAGGTCGAAGCCAATTTAGTGCTAATGGAGAAGGCTAGGCCAGTGGAGATTGATTTTCAACAGACTTCGAAGTATAATAACATGCACAAGAGTAAGAGCTTAGAATAAGTATCTTAAACAGTTTATTCTCGAGAGTCTAATGGGAAGAAGATAAAGTCCTATGCTAATGGAGTTATCAGTCAAACTGGCAACAACAATATAGATCCCTGTGCTAAATTTGGGAAGCAACATCGTGGTGAATGTCTATTTGGTTTGAAGGTGTGTTACTCATGCAGATAGTTTGAAAACCAGATGAGAAATTGCTCTAATTCTACTCAGAAACTCACATCAGTTGCTAAATCGAGAAATGAATCAACTCAGAGGAATTTTCAGAAGGGATTTACTTTTAGTAGTGGTCAGCAGAGAATGGTAGAAGCCAGTACCATGACTCGTAAGGAGCAACTAAGGCAGAACACTCGACCAAGTCTTTATTCTATAACATCAGGACCCTGAAGAATCTGTTGCTGCTATTGTTGTTGTTAATTGAGTTTGATGAAGTGATTTTTCATTTGGAGGTTATGCTATCTTTCATGTTAGTTATGTTGTTATGTTTCGGATGTTTAGAGATTGTTTTGTTGAATTATGTTATCTCACAATTGGATTTATCATATCTACTTTTATTATCATTTACTAAGAATTAAACTTTCTCGAAGATTTTGGGGATAATTTATGTTTAATCTGTTTAATGTTTAGCTGGTATGAAGATTATAAATTTTGAGAATGAAATTTTTATAAGGGGAGAATGTTGTAATTGATTTATGAAAGAAAAAATAATAATAAATAAGTAAAAAAAAATTACCAATATGTGTGTCGTTTTGTGGAGACGTGTCGTTTGAGTGAAAATAAAATGAAATTTACCTCCCTCTCTCGTTTCCTTCAATTTTGCCCACGTTCGACAGTTGTGGACGAGAAATTGCGAGCGAGACCTATGGAGAGAGAGAGAGAGAGAGAGAGAGAGAGAGACGAAGCCTTGAAAAAGAAGCCCTAACTGAAGAAGAAGAGTTTGGGTGACTTCATTAAGGAAGAGTAGATAATGGGTATATGAAACCCTTGGTGAGGTGAGCACCGAAAATGTGTACAGTTATTTGCGTGAAGAGGAGCAAAGTCGCAGATGAGGTGAGAAGAAGAGTAGATGCTCTGTGTTTGTGAGGAAGTTGAGTCAACGTTGAAGCTACGCCGCTCGCCACAAGCTCATCTTAGCAAAGAAGAGGAAGATAAAAAGGAAGCAACGACATGTGCTTAAGATTAGCGTTGTTTTGTGAGAAGGAAGCCCATTCCCTAGCCGATCAAAGAAGAAAAAGAAGAAGACGTGCGTTCGGGAAGGTGAGCCGATTCTAGCGTGCAGGAGGAAGCTTATTCGAGCTTTAGAGACGACCGAAGGTTATATTAGATAAGTTAAGATTTTAGTTAAATTAATTAAGAAAATGATATATATATGTATATATATATATATGTATATATATGTATATATATATGTATATATATGTACATATATATGTATATATATGTACATATATCTGTATATATATGTATATATATCTGTATACATATATATGTATATGTATATATATAGATATATATACATATATATACAGATATATGTACATATATATACATATATATATAGATATATATACATATATATGTACATATATATACATATATATGTACATATATATACATATATATATATATAATAAATAGATGTTAATAGAAAGTTTGATTTTATTAGGATCGAAGCTTTTAAGTTTCGTATTTGAGGGAGTATGGTGATGCGAATTTCCTTTACGAGAGAAGAGGAAGAATCACGTGCGTGAAGGGAGGTGACCTGTCTCGTATGTGTGAGGGGGAGGGGGCACAACCCTGCTATCTAAGGTAAATAACAGAATAATTTATTTATTTAGTATTTTAGGATTTTTTTATATTAATATTCTAGTTAAGTTTTCAATTAGATTATTGTCAATTAATCTTAGACAATCAAAGTGGAGCAAATTTCATATTGTTAATTGATGAGTTTTGAAACAATGACACGTTAATTTGAAAGAGGCGACGAAAGTCGGGAACAAAAAAATCATTTAGAATTAAGACAATATTTTTTTTCTGAATTTCAGTAATGTTCATCATTTTTATGTATGTTTGACTTCATCTACAATCTATTCAGTGATATGTAGATTATAGTAGATTCTTCATACTTTCAAATAGAAAAATATGCATATTAAATAGTTGCACAATGAAATTAAATTATATAGAATTTTTCATATGGTTAGTCATGCTATATGCATGTCAAATGTTGTCTTAATTATTGCATAATGGGTTAGTTTATGAAAATATTTGATTATTAGATGATATTTATATTATAATAAAGCTATATATGTTAGCTTATTGTATGACTAGATGTATATGTCAGATCATGATTTGACCTTTATTTAACCTTTAGAACTAAGTAAAGGTGCATCGTTTAAATTATCATATGACCTCCAATTTTAATAGTTACATGATTTTCAGTAAGTAAATACTAAGTATCACATGAAAGTAATGTATGTTTTGAATAATGAAATGAATATATATATATATATAT
>JXCR01136985.1:79416-174074 GCA_002079205.1 Phalaenopsis hybrid cultivar
CGAACACGAACAATACGAACAAACATTTGTTCGTTTGTGTTCGGACTAATCAATTATATATATATATATATATGATTAGTATTTTTAAAAAAATTTAATTGACTACAAGGCTGCAAAAAAGTTATAATCAATTAAAGGTATTAATTAAGAAAATAGAATAAAAATTATTAAATTAAATTCAAATGATGTTTTAAATCTTAGCACAATCCTTAACATGTTATGGCTACGTGATGAGGGTTGTCAAAATGACTCTTTGTTCGTGAACGGTTCGTGTTCGGCTCGCTAAGCAAACAAGCAGAATACAAACACATTTTTTGAGCTCATGTTCGACTCGTTTACACCCCTACAAGAGATGTCAGTGTACTCTCCCACATAGATGTTTTTTAACCACTCCAGAAAATTATGATGTTAGATCACTAATCGTTGTACTGATGGGAGAATATCAACAATGGGCGAGTTGACAGAGCTTACCATCCCCAACAATTGTGAAGTTTAGATCGTTAACCGTTGTGCCTACGAAAGAATATCGATTAGGGGCAGATAAGTGCCTTTCCATCTCAGACAATTGTGATGTTTAGATTACTAACTGCTATGCTGACATGATAATATCGGTCAGTTGTGTGTTAGGTTATGTTTTGACGGTGTTCTTAAGAAATATGTGAATGTTAATAGTATAAAGTAAAAAATAATGTTAAGATTATAGTAAAAGTAAATGCATATAAAAATTTGGATTATTTGCTTTTAGAAAAGATCATTGATTAACATTGTTATTTTCGGTCCCAGGCCCAAATGTGAGATGTGGATGGTTGTGTTAGGCAGTCGACAACCAGCGTAAAACTTGTCGAAAAAATCATGACATGAATCGTTTTTATCATTGTGTTAGTGCTAGGGCGTCCTCTGGAAGTGACATGCTATATGACCCGAATATAGTGAAGTGTGCAAAGGCCGCTACAACGATGCACGAGTGTAGTGTCAAATAAGCTAGGGTTCCCACATTACGGATGGATACATGTAAAGAATTTAGTTATTGAAATTAATATTAGGATAAGATCTTGGAATATATGTACTTTCAATGGTAAATTAGTGAAATTAGTTGATATTATTGTTCATAGAAAAATATATATCTTATGTATTCAAGAAACTAAATGAGTTGAATAAAAGGCTAAGGAGATTGATAACTTAAGTTTTAAACTTTAGTATTTTGGTATGAGTCACAATAAAAATTGCGTATGTGTAATTATTAATAAGAGTTTGAAAGATAATATTGTAAAAATTAATAGAGTTGGAGATAAAATTATAGGCCTTAAGATTATTTTCGATATTAAGATTTTTATTATTATAAGTGCTTCTGCTCTTCAAGTATGTTTAGATATAGGTTCTAAAGATAAATTCTGGAACGACTTAGAAGACTTAAAATAAATTACACCTCTTGAAGAAAGAATTTTTATTGGAGGAGATTTAAATGGACATGTCGGTAAAGTGGTAGGAGATTTCAGAAATTTTCATGGTGGTTACGGTTTTGGAGTGATTAATGAAGATGGTAGTCATATTAGATTTTGCTTTAGCGTATGACTTTGTTATTACAAATACTTTATTTAAAAAAAAGAGCTGAACATCTTATTACTTATAAGAATGAATATATAAAACACAAATTGATTATTTTTATATGAGAAGAAAAGATTGTTGAGATTGTAAATATTATAAGGTCATTCCAAGTGAGGATTTAAGTACCCAACATCGATTATTAGTTTTAGATTTTAAGATTAATAATTGTAAAGTAAAAAATATTAGGATTCATCATCGTAGAATTTGATGGGGGTATTTAAAAGACAAATAAAATTATTTTTTTGAGTAAAATTCAAGAGTTCAAAATTTAGGATGTTCATGAAGAATCAAATGCTGTGGGGTAAAGTAACAAATACTATTAAACAAACGGTAAAAGTTATGCTTGAAGAATGAAAAGAAAATGTTTTCATAAATATAAATAATTGGTAGTGAAATAATATGTAAGAAAAGATAAAATATAACAAGTTATGTTATAATAATTGGTTTAAATGTAAAAGCTTAGAGAACTGGGAAAATATCAAACAACCCATAAGGAGCCCTAAAAGAACTATTTGTGACGCTAAAAATTCTGTTTTTAGTGACCTTTTTAATATAGAAGATTCTAAAAATGGTGAAAAATATATGTATAAACTTGCCAAACAAAGAGAAAAGAAAGGTAAAGATTTAACTCAAGTAAAATGTATTAAAGTTCAAAATTAAAAAGTGCTTTTCTTAGAAAAAGATATTCAACATAAGTGGGTGAGATATTTTGATAAACTTTTTAATGAAGTTTCTGAAAATACGATCGACGTTAGTGATCTTAATATTGTTAATAATAATAAAACGTTTCATTTTTACCGTCCCGTTAATAAAAAAGAAGCTGAGGAGACGTTAAAGAAAATTAAGGGTGGAAAGCCTATAGGACCATGATATTTGAAGTTTGAAAATATTTAGGAGATTTGAGAGTTTCTTGGCTTACTGTACTCTTTAATATTATTTTAAAAACTAAAAAGATGCGTGCGTAGTTGAGGAAGAGTATTTTGGTCCCCATTTTTAAGAATAAAGGGATGCACAAGAGTGTACAAATTATAGAGGAATTGAGTTGATGTATCATACTTTAAAATTCTGGAATAGGGTAATTGAACATAGACTAAAACGTATTACAAAGATTTCTCATAATCAATTTGGATTTATGTCGGGGAGGTCTACCATGGAAGCTATACATTTATTGAGAGGTTTGATGGAGAAGTTTAGAGTTAATAAGGAGGATCTACTTTTGATTTTTTTTATTTAGAAAAATCTTACGATAAGGTTCAAGACATATCCTTTAGAGAGTTCTGGAGAAGAAATGTATTGATATGACTTATACTCTAGTCATTAAAAATATGTATACTAGAGTGTTACTTGTGTTTGAACAGAAGGAGGATTGAACAAAAGTTTTCTTATTTCTGTTAGATTACATCAGGGATCGACTTTGCACCCCTATCTTTTTGCTTTAGTTATGGATTGTCTTACTGGACATTTACAAGAGGATGTACCTTGGTGTATGTTTTTTGCTGATGATATCCTTCTCGTGGATAAGACGAGAGAAAAAGCCCAGGAAAAACTTGAATTATGGAGGTCTACATTGGATTCTAAAGGCTTTCATTCGAGTAGAACTAAAACTGAATACATGGAATGTAATTTTAGTAGTATTAGCTCTAGTGAGAGAAGTGTAACTTTGGGTGATCATATTATTAAAAAGTGTGAATGATTTAGATATCTCGGGTCTATTTTTAAATCTATGATGATATATATGGGATATTATTCGTAAAATTCAAGTTGGTCGGTTGAAGTTGAGGAATGCTTCGGGCCTATTGTGTGATAGAAAAGTACCTCTTAGACTGAAAGAAAAATTTTATAAGATGGCGGTGAGACCTGTAATGCTCTATGGCGCAGAATGGTGGCCTTTAAAAGAGAAGCATAATACTAAGTTAAGTGTTATCGAGATGAGAATGATTAGGTGGATGAGTGGCTTTACACTTAGAGATAAAATGCGAAATGAATATATCCGTGATAAGGTTAGTGTAGCTCCAGTGTCAGACAAAATTAGAGAGAGTCGTCTTAGATGGTTTGGTCACATTAAACGTCGACCATTTGATGACTTGATTAGGAGAGTAGATGTTTTAGATTCGACTTATGTTAAGAAAGACATGTAGACCTAGGAGGACTTAGGCTTATTGTATAAAAAATGATCTTTATTTATTAGAATTAAATGAAATAATGACAATAAATAGGACACAATGGAGAAAAATGATTCATGTAGCCGACCCCACTTAGTGGGATTAAGGCTTTGTTGTTGTTGTTGTAGAAAAGATCATTAATGCATTCAATAGTATATTCAAAGATTTTATATAGAGATATGAAAGATTAGCATATTCCAAGATTTCTTATAAAGATATGAAATACCAACATGTATATTGAATTCTTTCCCTTTGGATACTATAGTTTAGAAGTGTGATTGCTCCTGAGTTATCCTTTGATAACTCATTATGTTATATTAATATTTTTTTTTCAGATTTAAATCTTTAAATAAGATGAATAGAAGATGAACAAATGTTATGAGGCTACAACAAGAATTAGAAAGCTACATATTTCAACTTGTTAATTTAATTGCTTTCTTTAACAACTCTTTTATGAATTTTTGAATTTTAACCTGTTGGTGATAAAAAAAAAATAGCAATGATTTAATTTTCACCGTCCGATCATTTGTTCCCGTCTTTATTAATTCCAAGCCCTAAACGGGTCGTAACAAAGCCCATATCTTTTTTCTTTAGTTATGCATGTTCTTGCTGGACATTTACAGAAGGATATACCTTTGGGTATGCTTTTCACTGATTATATCCTTCTTGTGGATAAGACTAGAGAATGTGTTTAGGAAAACTTGAATTATGGAGGTCTATTTTATAGTTTAAAGGCTTTCGTTTGAGTAGATCTAAAATTGAATACATAGAATATAATTTTAGTAATAGTTGATATAGTGATAGATTTATAACAATGGGTGATCAAATCATTAAAAGGAGTGAATATTTTAGATATCTCTGGCATATTGTTCAAAGTGTTGGTGATATAGATGGGGATGTTATTTGTAGAATTCAAGTTGCATGGTTGAATTGGAGGAATGCATCAGGTCTATTGTGTGATAGAGAAGTACTGCTTAGACTTAAATGAAAAGTTTATAAGATGGAGGTGAGGCCTATAAAGCTTTATGACGCAAAATGTTGGCTTGCAAAAGAGAAGCATAAAATTAATTGTCATTGAGATGAGAATGCTTAGCCGAATGAGTGTTTTTACACTTAGAGAAAAAATGTGATACGAATATTTCCATGAAAGGGTTGGCGTAGCTCTAAGGGCAGAAAATATTAGAAAGAATCATCTTAAATGGTTTGGCCACATTAAACTTTGACCATCCAATGATCCGTTTAGGCGAGTAGCTGTTTTCGATTCGACTTATGTTAATGAAGGTAGAGGTAGATCTAAAAAGACATCAGCATATTATATAAAAAATAATCCTAATTTATTAGAATTAAATGAAAATATAATGCTCAATAAGACGCAATGGAGAAAAATGATTCATGTGACTGACCCCACTTAGTGGAATAAAGACTTTTTGTTGTTGTTGTTGTTTTCTTGTTGCCTGTCGACCGTTATTTAATTTTCTTGTTTTGAAAAAGAGATAATTTTGTAGATATGAAAATAATTTTAATATAAATATGTAATTTTTTGATTTTTGAAAGTAATATTTTAATTTTGAAATAGATGAGACCAGATGAGTCTCACATTTTGGATAATTTGGATGACTAAGCACTACCACAAGTAATACACTTATTCTGAATGATAAACATATCACTTGTAGTATGCTCAATCACCTAAACTAAAGAAATTATGACAAGCTAGCTATTATTCACTATTATGATAAGTAATCTTATATTATTAGATACACTTATTCTGAATGATTCAAGCTAGCTATTATTCACTGTATAAACAAAAGAAAACATTGCCTGGACAACTCGAGAAAATTGACACATAATCCACGACAGTAAACAAGAGAAAATTGACGAGTAACAATTCAAATAAAACTATCAAAGCGTTGAGAAAATCCCGGAGAAAAGACCACCAGTGCTTTGTCCAAAAATTCCGATAAAACATACGAAAAATCCGAAAATAGGGGACCGCAAGCACTCGGGTCGGGGCTAAGCTCAAATATTTATATTTGTACTTGAGGGACGTCGAAGGCTACTATCGGTCACCCGGAAGTATAAAGTCCGCCACTCCACTCGAAGGATGTTCTACTGAACATAACTTAGGAAGGTACTCCTTAGCCCAGTATCGGTTAATCAATAAGTGGACAAAAAAGTTGTAACTCATTTAAAATTTAAATTTTAGCATGCATATATATTTCAGATATACAAAAAAAAGTTATATTAATTTTATAGTGAAAATATTTTTTTTATAAATATTGTATTTGTTATTATCAATTTGTTTTATCAATTTAAAAAAAAGTATAATTGTCCACGAGTCGATCACGTCATCGGACGTAAGACTGCCAACAACTTAAGAAGGTACAGGTCTCCCGCTAGTCTTGTGTCGGTGAATGATACTTTCATCTTACAGTTTATTAGGTCCCATAATTGAGTCCTGATGTTGTAGGATGAGATATCATTCTACTATACCACTGGCGTGCCTTTGTCTTCATCGCTTTAAGTCCCAAAACAAAATCGACCTATTTGCGACCTTGCTTGATGGTTTCATATATAGAAAAAGGCTATATATGAGTGCTTATGTGTCAGACATAAACACATAAAACCAAACCAAGAAGCAAGAAAAAAAAAGAATAAAAATGGGGATGATAGAAAGGAGGAATTGATCCACCCAAAAAGTCAAAAGGATAAAGGGTGAAGCAACTCTCAAAACTGTGATAGAGAGATCTGAAAAAGAGAGCCCAAGATCCTTGAATCAATCCAAGAAGGATATCATTTTCTCAAATTTTATAATTGGATCAACCCAAGAAGGGTATCCTTTCCAAATGACAATTTTATGAATTTTCATACCTTTCATGAATCTAGTTTGCATCAACCTCATGTTTCCTCTAAATGAAATTGTACAAGCCCTTTATATTTCACAAGAGAAGGGACATTAATCAATAGAAGAAGTAACTCTCCAGCCTTCCAGAAAATCACGCCGATGTCAAAATCATTTAATTCCATTCTTCATTGAAATCTTTTCATATCATATAAACATGAAATTATCCATATAGAACGATATAAATGTTCATACTAGAGGCAACAGAGAGGGATGGTTATCAACCCAACCTATTCCACGAAGAGATCAACAGGTAAGGCTCTCGGGTAAAGCAGAAAAGAGGATAGGGGCTCACGGGTAAGGCCAAGGAGAGGGGACAGCCGGACTTCATAACAAACCCACAGGTAGAAGCCGAGGAATGCACAACCAAGCTTCAATCATAAACTCATAATTTAAGGTAATGAATAGAACAAAAGTTCACGGGCTAAGGCAGCAAGGAGAAAGCCAAACCGGAACCAACTATGTCACAGACCAAGGAACCCCGCGGTAAAGCTTACGGCCAAGGGCAGTAAAGAGAAAACCATGCCTCCAAACAACCATATTTAACATAAAAGAGCTACAAGTGAAGGTTTACGACTAGGAGCAGCAGGAAGGAAACCATCGTCATTTAAGTTTGAACCAACCGTTTCAACATAAAAGAGCCACAAGAGAAAGCTCATGGCCAGGAGAAATGAGGAAAAAGTTAAGTCCAAACCAACCACAACACAAACTACAACAGTAAAGCTCACGACCAAGGGCAGAGAGGGGAACGACGAGCCCCAAACCCAACAAAGAACATCCAAACAAGACAAAATGAAATCAGCTAGGATATTCACAGGTAAGGGTAGCATACCAAACCCACCAAACCAACCTCACAGCAAAGGAGAAAGCCAGGAACAACCAAACAAAGTAAAAGAATCCCACGTGAATGCTCTTAGGTAAAAGCAGTAGCTCACGCAATCACTGAACCGACTTCACAGCAAAGGGGCAAGCAGGATATCAATACTCACGGCTAGGGACAATGAAGAGAAAACCCAGCCCAATCCAACCATTTTTTAAATCATAAAAGAGTCGTAGGAGAAAGCTCATAGCCAGGGAAAAATGAGAAGAAAATTACATTCCAGCCGACCACAACACAAGTCGTAATATAAAGCTCACGGCCAAAAATAGTGAAAGAAAACCACCATAGATATTGCCATTGTATTGCTTTTGATATACATAAGAGAGTGAATGGACAAACTATTATAGATCATTAGGATTGAAACCGTTTACATCACATAAGGCATGATAGTAAGTTAGTTTAGTTATATCAAACACCACCACATAGAGGTAGTCATTGAAATCATGAATTTTGGGATGACAAACTTGATTACCAATAAAAAAAAACTTGAGAGGAATGTTAAAGAATAATCTCTAACCAAATCATGCTCAATAGAGGGGGCAAACCGAGCCCACCAACGGGACAAAATCAAGTCTAGCACAGGGGCAAAACCGAGCCCATCAAAGGGGCCAAAAACAACAAAGATTTCAGCCAAGACATGATACCAAAAGGAACCAAACCTAGCCCACTAAGTGGGTCAAAAATAATGTAAAACTTTCAGTTAAATTCAATCTAAAAGAAGCCAAAACCGAGCTCACCAAAGGGACAAAAAACAAAGAAAAATTTCATACATAATTCCTACTTCTCATGGCCAAAACCGAACTCAACACATGGGCAAACTGAGCCCTACATAAGGGTAAATCAAAAGCAAAAATTTCAGCAAGGATCCAACCCCAAAGCCAAACCGAGCCCTTCAAATGGGCCAAAACAAAGACAATTTCCAGCAAGGATCCAACTCAAAAAAGCCAAAACCGTACCCTACCCCAACAAATAGGTTAAAACAACTAAAAATATTTTCGCTTGAAGCCTCATATTTCAAAATTTTAGCAAGAATCCAACCTCAAAGAGCCAAACCGAGCCCTTCAAATGGGCCAAAACAGAGAATATTTCCAGCAAGGATCCAACTCCAAAGAGCCAAAAACGTACCCTACCCCAACAAATAGGTTAAAACAACTAAAAATATTTTCGCTCGAAGCCTCATATTTCAAAGTATTGTGCCAGCATATGCTTCAACATAAAAATGGATTCCAGCATAGATTCTAGATGAGCAAGCATCATTCCAAAATTCATATTCATGACTTTTTATGCATCTTAAGCAGGAAAGAAACATAAACCATCTTTTTCCTTGAACAAATCATCCTTCTTTTAACAAGAAATTGCTTCAACAAGGAACAAAAAAAGAAAGCCACATTTTCCAGCATGTAGGTATAGAAATAATAGAAGTGTAAGAAGAAGATTTGCATGTGAGAATGAACCTAA
Organism: Phalaenopsis hybrid cultivar; assembly: GCA_002079205.1. Lineage (NCBI taxonomy): Eukaryota > Viridiplantae > Streptophyta > Magnoliopsida > Asparagales > Orchidaceae > Phalaenopsis > Phalaenopsis hybrid cultivar. Next base: position 88,421 of record JXCR01136985.1, read on the forward strand.
ACATGCTTTTCATATATCTTGAGCAGAAAAAGAAAAGAAGGCAGCCATATCATGCTCTATTTTAATTTTCCCAAGGACTATTTCATGCTTAAATTTCAGAACAAGTCCAAATCTTGCTTTCACATACTTTAGAAGAGAAAATAAACATTTTTGGATGTTATCCTAAACAACACAGAATAGAGAAGAGAAGGAGAATGCCTCTTTTATGAAAATTTAAAGCAAAATTATAAGACAAATTCAAGAAAACCACTCCAACAGAAATCCTCCTCTTAAAGATTTCAAGAAACAATAACCAACAAATCTTTCACACTCCGAATGCTCCACACTCCCAGCGCACGAGAACTTAGTTTAGAAAGGATTTCGGCAAAAGTTCTCCCCTAAAAATCTCAAACAGTAAAATCACAGCCTTCCTTTTCTCTCAAGAAATTTTCAACAACCCAAAACAGTGCTCTATGAAGTCTTTTTATAGGCAGAGAAGAGAGGGGACAACCACCTACCACTATTTTCGTGGTTGAATAAAACAACAGAGATGAAATCATCACAATAAAGACGGAGAAATTAAAACCTCGAGCAGGAGAAGGGTCGACCAGCTTGGCCCCTGCAATTGGAGAGCCAAAGAGTCTAGCGGCCGCGTGAACAAAGGGAAGAGTCGAGAGAGGGAGAGGAGACTGCCGCGTGGATCGTCCACGGGAGCTAGGGCACGCGAGGGGAGCGGGACGAGCTTCGCGGGAATGAGCCATGGGACGGGCCAAATGGGGTTTAAGTGCGCGGGAAAGGGGTAAATAGGGTTTAGGATTATAATTTTAATATTATAAGTAATAAAATATATAAAATATTTAATATTCCTTAAAAATAAAATTTGATTTGTACTTTTTTATTCGTGCGTCAAATTGTAGAGAATTGAATGTTCTTTTTAGGTAACTTTGACATTCCGGACGCGCTGACGCTGTCCGTTTCACCGCTGGAGGTGGTTTTGACGAATTCATCAATTTGCATGCAATTTTGCTCGCGTAAAAAATATGGCAATATGAGTGTCTTTTCTTACTAAAATTGGTGTCCCGGACACGTTGGTGCAGTTTATTTTGTCGTCGGAGGTCGGTCGGAGAAGTTCACATTTTCACTTATCGTTAAGCTCAATTTAAGTCCAATTTTGTGCGACTTAGTAAATTTTGTGCATTTGGTGTGCGTGTGTGATGATAAAGTCCTGAAGAAGTTTTCATAGGACTTGAGATTCTATTAGGAATTTCTCCCTGAGTCTCCACATGAGAGTCTTTAACCCCTCGACTATACAACTATGGTTTCAAGCGAGACATCACAAGAGAAATAGGAGGTGGATGGAATTTCTAAAAAGGGTGGGTCCCAATTCTAGTTTTCTAAGATAGTCAATAGGAACAATTTAACTTATTTGAATGAGGTCAACATTGCCATCAATAACTTATTTGAGCTCAGTGACAACAGTTTAAAAAATGAGAGTGGGATATGTTCAACTAGTTCTAGCTAGTCCATGTGGTCATGCTAGCAAGTTGGCACAAACTTAGAGAGCAATGCTGGCCATGGATATTTCCATGGGAAAGAACAAATCTTGTCTTAAGCTCCCCATGGTAAAATGTTCTGATAGTGTTTCACTTAGAGTTTCTAGGTTTGCACCAATAAGCACAGTGCAAATTTGGTGTATTGGAATATTTCTCAGATGGTTTCTAATGAGCATGCGAGTTTCTTGTGAGATTGTGAGTTATCTCGTTAAATCTTGTTTGTATTATATAATAAGTTCTAATTTCTTCATTCTTGTCAGTGTGTGAGGTTGTTGGCAACTGTGTTGGTCATTTGGTTTGGTAATGAAGGTTGTTATGCGATGATGAAGAAGGGTATATAGTGAATGTTAGGGATAGTTGTCCTTTTCTTTCAAATTTAGGAAAAAAAAATAATTTTGTCTTTTTCTTTCAAATTTAGGAAAAAAAAATAATTATCTGGATTTGTTGAAATACTTGGAAATAAGTTTTTTTTTTTATGAGGAAAACATTAGTTTTATTTTCAGCAACTTTTGAGAATATCATTAAAAACTTGAGCATCATAATATTAAATTTCATAAATTTTTAACATTTGCACATTATAGTGCTACCTTTTCAATTGAGGGTCCTTGTATGATAACGCACAAACTCTCACATGTACATACGAGAAGGATGTGTTTTAACAATCACAAATACATGCATACATTTGAGAAGGATGGGTTTTAATAGTAATATCTTTCACGTTGAATCCTACTCCATATGGAGTAGAGATACTGTGAGTTATATGATCCTAAAAAGCATTAGAAATCTCACCATAATTTTCTTGATGAAGGTTTTTAGTGATATTAATAATTTTAGTCCAGATATTTTCATATTATAATATTTGAGTGAGAGTTCTAAATTTGACCTCCTTCTTAAAGGGATTTGATTGAATATCCATTTGCTTAACCTTTTTGATCTTCTTAAGGATAATTATTTTTTTGGGTTTCTTCTAAATTGGAAAATAATTTATTTTTCTTATCTTTTTTAATGTGTTCCAATGTTATTAATTTTGATAACGACCATAATTTTATGAAGAAAAGTGCCTAAATCATATGGTTTGTAAGATTGTGTTCTAATAAAAATGTTGTAAACATTCAATTATCAATTTTTGTGTGTCATTGTTCTCTTTGGACAGTACATGTTAACTCTCCCTCTTGTTCCCTAATCAATGTTCTCTTCAACCCACTTTGACAGCTTGTTATTTAGGTCCTCGATGTTACCTCCTATCCCAATGACTTTTTGCTTCACGGAGGCTTTTCCTGGTTTCTCTTCTTTTGAAAATGTGCCTTCAGTTGCCTTCTTCTCTAGTTCCTTCACCGTTGGTGATTTGAATATTTGAGGTTTAAATTTCCCCCATCCAACTACTGCCCATTATTTTTTCATAAAGATGCAGCGGGACCCCAACAAAAAGGCCACCCACTTATCAAGATAGCTACTCTCATATTTACTGAAGAGAAGAAAGTTTAGCTGGGGACATTACATATTTACTATTTTCAGCTTTATTTATACTTTGGAATCATTGTGATTTTTATGGTTTCCTGCTTCCAATATTTTAATATATGTTCATGCAGGTTTTTCACAAGTCACATTTGCTTAAGTTGCGTGTGGCACCATCTGAGACTGCAATGAATGATGTTCTTAGGGAGGTAAGTGCTTTATTTTTGTTTGCGTACTGTGATTTTTAAAATCATTTGAAAATCTGGTTGGCTTTTATATTTATCAACTGTATAAAATAAGTCTGAAAATTATCTAGACTTCATTCATGAACTGGGAATAATCTTGAAGTCTGTCTCTCAAGTTTATTTCTTACACCATGAAGCTTGAAGTCTGTCTCTCAAATTTATTTCTTACTGCATGACCTGGGGTTGATTGTCATTTGTAAATTTTCTCTACTGTTAGCATCTACATAATTATGAATTGTTTTCGGGCACATGACATTTTTCAAACCTTTTTGAGATTAATGCGGTCTCTGGTTTTGTACTTGGCACAACTTGTGCTTTCGTGTGAGATAGTGTGTACTTCTAGTCTCTGTGAAGATGTATTTTTTGTGACAATTTTACTTACTGCACAGTACTGGATTTTGGAAGTCAGTTGCTGACATGCATGCATTTTATCATTTTTATCCTCACCACACCAATTATCAAATGTGATTTGTTCCACTATCCAGAATACAACATGCAACACTTTTGGCAATGTATCAGTGAAAACCATCAATTTAGTTTTTTTGTACCATAAGGTTTTCTCCATGCCTCTATGGTACCTTTTGGCTTGCAACTTGTCTTTGTTTCTCATGCATGATTTTTGCATGTGGGGCAAAGGGTTGACTAGTAATATCTGACATTTAATCATGGAGCATTGATGTTTTGAGATTTAAAGGCACATGATTCAATGTGCTTCTGTTCAATGCATTTCTTTTCCTTTTTTTTATCTATTGTGTGAAGGGGGAGGTCACATGAAGCATTGCTAAGTGAGACACATTGTAGATTGATTTTTTTTTTTCCTAGCTTTCGTAGGAATCAAAATTTCATCTAATCATGGAGCACAGATGTTTTGAGATTTGCAGGCACATGATTCAATGTGCTTCTGTTCAATGCATTTCTTTTTCTTCTTTTTTTCTTTGTTGTGTTGAAGGGGGAGGTCATATAAAGCATTTATAGATGGGACACATTGTAGATTGATTTTTGCCTAGCTTTCTTAAGAACCAAATTGAGTGGAAACATGTGGGCATTTTTGAAGATTATATGCTTGCTTTGGGCCTGCTTGGTTTTTAGTTGATAACATAAATCTGAAATTTGAAATTCCGCATATCCTCTAATATGTCAATAATTAAATGTCTTTGAGTTCTCTATTTAAACTCATATCATTCAATGTGTACCATAGGTGTTATTTCTAAAAAAATTACATACACTAATAAAGTTAGGGTCTGTTTGGAGCAGCTGCAACTTATCCAGCTTATCCAGATAATAAACTTATCCTGATAATCTGCTGATTTGCAGCTAATCCAGATAAGCTGGATGACTGTTTGGTTTGTGCGTTTGAAGAATAACTGATTATAGATAAATGACCATTCTGCCCCTGTTCTAGAGAAGTTGTTTAGCTGTTTGGTTTGTGCGTTTGGAAAATAGCTGATTTGCATTTTTGTAGCTGATTGCAGTTTTTTGTAGACAAAAGACCATTCAGACATTATAAATTTTAATTTTAAAATGTTTTTTTTAAATTATGTGTAACAAATTCTAATCAATAATTTACATTTTACACTAACTTTAAAATAATTTAATTTAAATTTAATTTATTAATAAAATTACATGCCGCCACACTTAAAATATGCAAGAGGAGCTAAAGAAACCGAAATGAAGAACTTTTTATAACCCTTATTTTATTACACAATTAGCACAAAGTACAGACACATATATAGGTTTGTTACATGACAAATTTATAATTTCATAACACTACATAATTTTGACTGCTCACTTCACTTAAAATAGAGTTCAAGATACTAAATTAAAATCAAAATACATATTGAAACTACAATCAATAATAGGATTATAACATTCAATTTAAAATACAAAAGCAACATCTCATGAGAACTGTTGTTAGGTTGGTGCACGATCGAACGTCGAGCAACATTATGTGTTTGGGAAACACTCGAACCAGAAGTGATGTTGTCCGATTGTGATACTGTGGAACCCCGTGCAACGTTGTCCGACTGAGATAATATAAAATTTGAAGGGTTGTCTGCCCACCTAAAGAAGCTGCTGTCGTCCAGTTTGTGTTTCCACTTCAAGCATCTGTAAAACTGTCGTCTGTAGCTATGTTGTCGGCGTGAAGTGAGTAGCAAGGACGGCAGTCTGCAGTGTCACATCACTTGCCTAGACTTCTCTGAATATTTGGAACTCATCGTCCTGCAATTATTAAAAAGAAAATAGATCAATTAAAAAATACAGGAACTAAAAAAAATCTACTTACCAAAATGTGGAGGCAACGGTTGCCGACAACAAAGTTATGTGGCCATCCAAGCTGGTTCACAGTTATCTCATTAAAATCCGTAGACGTAAAAAGTAAAAAAAAAACTAATAGAAAATAAATCCATATTAGCTAAAGATCTCAATAAGCTCATAATTAAAAAATTAAATGCTGTAGTGTCCAACTATCAATAATCAAATACAACTTCAGCTTACGCATTGCAATGGAGAGCTTGTGCTTGTTTCAATTTGGACAATGGTTTGCAAATTTCACCCAACAACAAATTTAACTTGAAGGCAGGCAAGCAAACTCTCTTCAAACGAGACCATCAAGATATCAAAAGTAGACAAAACAAGGATTGCCATTATAATCAAAAGTAGACAGAACAAAACAACAAGCTAAGTAGCCTACATAACACAAAACAAGGCCATGGAGGTATTGAAAACTATAAAATCGTCCATTAATTGAGTTTAAGAATGCCGGAAAGGCTTCTGCAAACAAAATTCTATCCAAACAGTTTGGCTTGGACAAAGATGGCTCCAACTTTAACATTTTAAAAAGTTTATGCATGTCCTGTATGATGCTTCACAGCCAATAAAAAAAAGACCTCATTTTATGGGCTAACAATAGGTCACACAGACCTCATATTTTCAATTTCACTCCCTTGCTGGCAACACATTAAAAAAAATGTGGGTAGCCAATTTTCCAGAGTGCTTGAGCAACATTCCAAAATGGAATGAATAAACAGTGAGAATACAAGTAAGTAATCTCATTCCAACCATAAAAAACATTGACCATAACCATTGTAAGCTTCATTTAAGATAAAAAACTTTGGTTGATTAATCTCATTCCAGCTAATAAAAAAGATTGGTCATCACCATTGCTTGAGAAAAGCATAAAATATCTTTGAAGTAGCAGGAAGAGACACAATATTCTTATCTTACAAGCACTTCTCATACTACCAACGTGTAGAAGCAACCGTTGCCCAGAACAAAATTCTGTGGCCGTCCTAGCCGCTCCACACAGTTACAAGCATGCTTTCAAGGATCTAGGAAATAGGGAGATAAAGAGGGGGAGAGAAGGGGCCAGCCATCTCACATGAATGGGAGTTGCTGGCCCCAACACCCCAGATGAATCTAGGAAACAATCAAAAAATAGTAAAGAAACTAAATAATACCAAAACAACAATTGTAATAGTACAGGTTAACGGATGCACATATTAGACATCATTCATAGTTTGTTAGAAAGCATCATTCATACACTAGGTACATAAGGTACATCAGGTAACAAACAAAAAAAAGGAGCAATGCATTGTTACATCACCAGGTACATCAGGGACATCAGGCATCATTCATACACCAGGTATCAAGCATCATTCATACACTTCTAATAATGCGATGTATACAACATCCATCATTCATACACTAGGTACATTAGGTAACAAATCAAAATAGATAGTGATTTGCTGCCATTGGAACGGAGCAATGCAAATGTTTTAGAGATCACCAACCCTCTTGCTCTAAGTATTACCAACCGATTTCAGCAGTACTTAGAAAGGAGTAATGCATTGGGGACATTTGCATGGCACAACAGTAACTAAAGGGGTTGTTACATGTAATAAGTCTGACATGCCCACCTTAAAAAGGCATAATTGTAAACTTCAACTTTCCCCTTTGAATAATGCTCTTCATTTATGTCAGTTAACTGCAATTTTTAAAGGTGAACAAAGTAGAATCTTCAACTTATTGGAAGATTAAGACATGGACCATTTTCTCTATCAAGAAGCTAAACAAATTTAAGAAATAAAAGAGGTGGACATGAGTTAATTCATGTTTGTTCCGCATCAATGGATATGCATATGAATTATTGAAGATGACATATAATTCACGTTTGTGCCACAGCAATAGAAAATGCAACGAATTATTGAAGAACTAAGAAAAGCGACTTGCAGATTAATTTTCAATAATATAGGATCTGCATCCATTTGGATCCTCAATATTATAGAATCTGCATCCATTTACAATAAAAACTTTCCTTCGCTAACATGCTAATAACTAATAAAAACATCACAAATTTTGTAGTTACACTAGCATATTTTTCTAATTAATAGAAAAGAGAGAAGTAAATGCTCAAGCCAGAGCATCTAAAGAAATATATTCTACACGACAATCACATTTTGTGTTGGGGATCCACAGCGCCCGATGTAGGCCACCTTCTCTATAGCAGACAGTCATGCATCGACATGTGTTATGTCTATAGCTCCAATACAGTCCTGTCGTTCAAGAAATACTACATTAGAATTTCACATATGTAGCATTTTTTTGCTCGAAATTTATTTTACGGAAAGACTTTGAAGAATTATATGTATCGAGGGTCATTTGCAATATGTGTGGGAATGGACTAGAACGTTGGATCTTCTGGCTTAACTATTTGAGATGACAAACTCATAAGGGCATTCAATCCAACTGAGAAATATCTACTGATAGTTTCTGAGGAGTGTTGAAATCGCTCCATAACTACTATAATGGATTCATTTTAGGATAAGATGTATAGGGTAATTGCCAACACCTCTCTTGCCATCGTTCTTGTTGAGCCGTGCAATCCATGAAGGTTCCGAAGTTCATTAAGCAGGTCGAGAAATTTCTCTTTCGTCATATGTAATATGTTCATAAACCGTGTAGGGTAGCCTCGTAATAACTCATCAACCCATCTATCTCCAATATGACTCAACGTCATACATGGGGTTCGACCAACGTATGTATGGTGGTAATGGTATAGCAAGGTAAGGATGAGAGCGACTCTGCGGTTGTGGTTAACTTGTTCTTCATCCATTCAACAAATTTTGAAAAATAATATCTTTTTAAACAAGATAAACAATAACTTGAGACGATTGTAATGATACATAGATGATGGTATCATGAATGTAAAAATCAATACATAATACAATAAAAGACATCCGAATGTGCCTCCATGAAAATAAAATAAAAAATGAGTCCATCTCATAAATATTACAAAGATCGTTAGTAAAATAGAACATAATGTCATAAGCAGTCAATCATTCATGAAGGAATGCAAGTAAGCGAGTCGGAATTCTGGGTCCAAATTCGCAAAAAACTGTCTGCAAGTTGAGTTCCCTAGCAAATTCACATACTCTAGATACATAGCTTCGTCTTCCGTAACATCAGGATATGTATTAAGGAGCTGAATACACTCCTGAATTGAGTTGTTCTTTGCCGGTGCAGACTTCACTTTGTAGGCTTCAAGCAGTGTCTCTATGGTACCTCTAAAGAATGTGAAACCTTTTTTTCTTTTTTTCAACTTTAGGACGCTTTGTCCCGCCAGTGGATTGAACATTTGTATGGATTTGACTGGGACCTTTTCCTGAGTCACCTATATGCTCGGTTTCCATATCCTGTGGTAAACCGGCAAAGCTCCAGTCAACTGGGGTGAAAGCATGAGCTCCCGTTGCGACAACACCAGTGAACATGTCATCCAACTTCTCCTCCAAAACTGGATCAATGCCACTAAATTTGAATTTTTTGGCTGTCGTCACTACCTGTAATAAAAAAAAAATTTAAGTCAAATCATTTCAAAGTGAAGATCTATGCAATAAGTAAATTTAGGTACGTATTTACCTCTAACTTCTCAGCCCACCGATCCTCTAGTGCATCAATTGTCCGCTTCAGTGGATCCCAACCCAATCCCGTTGATCCCCTTTTGAGTTCTTTCTAAAATTATCATTCATTTTTCAATTGATTCCACTTGTTTTTGAGTTTCGTCCGATCGTAATCTCTTCCGGTTAGTTCCTTGAATTTAGTCATAAGATTCTGTCAACCTTCTTTATTAAAATAGATGGTGGGCCTATCACCCAGCTCGACCTCCCTCATACAGAGATCACAAAATATATTAGTGGTCTCTCTATCCCACATGGTCGATGATCCGACCTCTTTAGGTTTACTCATTTAGACTGTGAGATAAACGAGCTAGCATTAAATTAGTACTATTAAAGAGAGAATGTCACCCAAAAAATTTGATGAAATAATAAGACTGTGGAAATTGAAAAGAATAAATAAATGTATAGCATCATTCCATTGTCATTTTGAAGGACCTATCTATGAGATGATAAGGTAAACCAATAGAAGTAAAACTCTAAAAAAAACATCATATGTATAGTTCAACCGAAGCTTCCAATTCCACGAAAAAAAAAAATAAACTTTAAATATCCTCCAGATTAATTTCATGAAACATAATAACTAAGATAGGCCAATTAGATTGCACACGAAATTTCACCAATCATGCTATTCATCAACATCCCAATTTTCTATATGAAGCTCTCTAATTGGATGTACTAAGCAGGGTATACAACAACAAAAAATAAGAAAGTAATATTACACCTCCCTGGCATTAGAAGGGTATATCATGTTTTTGTTAATGCTTTTTTTCGTGTGCCTTGCTATAATTTACTTTGTTTGTCTTGTAACCTATTTACTTTAACATGCTAAACTGCTGGAGATTGCAAATTTCCAGTGAATCAAATACTACCAAGTAGAATTAACTTTTTAAGATAAAAAAAAAGGATAAAGCAACTAATTTATTATCACTTCTCTAAAGCTAGTGAATTCAAGGAATTCTGCATAAATAGAGGGATATGGACAATCAGCTAGGAAAAATGCCATAATACAGTGCGTCAGACCATAATGCCAGCATGACCTATATATAGTACATCACATGGAAAACAGAATAAGGAATTGGAAGACAAGATTTTAATCTGCCTTCACCAAGTACTGTGCCATTGTCAACCAAAATACAAAAGAATTGGCCAGTTCACAACACCATACCCTATGTAATTCATAAAAAAACCAACAAAGAGCATCTACGGACTGTCAAGTCTCAAGCCATAAAATCTTCATCAGGTGTTGCTTTATAAGAGCATCTACGGACTGTTTAATTCATAAAAAAAACCAACAAAGAGCATCTACGGACTGTTTAATTTAAGTGCCAGGTGAAAATCCATTTTCGGTCAACATCAACTTCTTCTTGCTCTTTTCTTTCCTGACTTTGGCAAAGGTTTCAAGGGGGGACGGAAGAGGCTTTGTTCCCATGATCTTCCCTTTTACCTCATTCAACTCCTGAGTGAGCCCTACTAGAAGTTTGATTATCCTCTTTTTCTCAATGATGGATTTAAATGTCACGATATCTTGTGAACATTTCCGCACGTGTCTCAAACATATCCAATTTTAGCCAGTAATTTTCGAGGTGTTGAAGTATTGAGTGACACTTAGCTCTCCTTGATGGAGGTTTTGAAGCTTGATTTCAATTTCAAATAATTCTGCAATATTCTCAGTGCTAGAAAATACTTTTCTTGCATAAAGTTCAAGATTTCAGGAGTAATTTGGACAGAATCCTTAGTCTCTAAGTCATAATTTATCTTCTGAGTAGAACTTGACATTTTCATTCCTTGGTTGGTCACAAGTCATATGCATGTTTAGGGTTAGAATTTTAGGAAGAAGAGAGATCATATGCATGTTTAGGGGTAGAATTTTAGGAAGAAGAGAGAATTATAGAAGTTGTTTGTTGAGTTGTCATTGTTGCGATCTTTTTGAAGGTCGACAATAGGTAGGGAACAGTAGCAGGAAGATACCCATGCATGCTGAGAACTAAAAGTAGGAAGCAAAATTTGCAAATCATCATTCTATAGCCTTGCAAGCAATCGATCGGGAATCGAAGCTAGGAACTTCAGGAAAATACAAGTTATCTCTAGCAGGAGATGAAACAGGGGTACGCATAGTTCAATAACTGCATAGTGAAATCTGGGAGTTCAAAACTTCAGGAAGATACCAAGGGGTCTGTAGAGTTCCGAAACTGGACGATGAAACATGTTCTATAGTCCTACAAGAATGGGGACTGCACGATCCTTGAATTTTCTTATTACTGGAATATGCAGAGGTCTTGGCGGGAGATGAAACAAAGACTAGATGAGCCTACAAGGAATTTGGGGATTGTAGGAAGGGTCTCAGAAGAACTTCTACGTTGACAACTAGGGGAGAAGTCCGATCGAAGGCCTACAGGAAGACAGGTGGCTGCAGAGAAGATTTCCAACATTGAATGGCTGCTGGAGAGGCTTAGGCGGTTGAAAAAAATGGAATATAAGGTTTGTTTCCTAAATCTCTGATTCCATGTGGAAATTTACTAGAGAAGGAAAATTCCTTCCTATTATTCACAAATATGATACATATATATAGGGAAATCAATCCATTCTTTTTTACATACTTACCAAACATATCTCACTTAAATCAGGAAAGAAAATAATTTTGAATAAAAAATAGAAAAATATAAAATAGGAAGTGAATAAATTAATCGATTGTTTCGTAAGATATTCTAATCAAATTCTCCAAGATTTGGAGGTGGGGGCTAGCCCATATGAGAGAGGTAAATATGTTAAGAACTAAATTCTCTCAGATTCCGCAATTATTATTGAAGCAAACACACTTATAAACAACACACTTGAAAGGGAAAATACAACAATACAACACCCAAAATCTGAAATGACAACAAACAAGATACAAACACTCAAACTAGGGTGGATTGCAGGGTGGTGGTGGTGACCAATGAGGGTTTGGAATGTGGTTGGAGGGTGGATGAGGTGGTTGACAAGCTTAACAGTAAGGAAATGATTTTTCGAGTTATGGACAACAAGAATGCCATAGATATCAATTGTCCGGGATTATGGCAGTCAAGGGGTTGGAACAACAACGACAATGATGATAGAGGGCTGGAACAACTATGACAACATATATGGTAGGCTGGACTAGCAGTAGTCTTACATCTGGCTTTCACTATTTTTTGCTTCGAGTTTATCTTGTATACCTTGTATAGTATCTTCTTTGGGCTACCACCATACAAATTCCTCTTCTTGATAAAGACAACAAATCTACGAACAACAAACAAAACAAAATATAACAAGACAAAATAAAGTAAGAACAATCAAAACCTAAATTATTCTTACAAACATGAAATCAAAACAGTGACATTCTGTCTGTTGTTTGCAGGAAAATGTTGGGATGTAGGCTGGTTTTTACTTTCTTACATGGTGTCAATCTGGCTTTGGACCATTGATGTGCAAGGCTTGGCGTCATCATACACTTCGGTCTCGATATGGACCAGGTAGAGTTACTATACTAATGACCACTGATGACCATTGTAGACCAAGAAGAAGTATGCAGGAAGAAACTTGTGTTGGAATTTCATTCCCGTCAAGGGAAACCAACTAAAGAAAATTGAGGAAGACTATGTCAAGAAAGGTGGAAGTCATGCCTGAGAAGAGCAATGGTGCAAGAAGAATCAAGTCAATAATCATGGCTGCAACTCAGGAAATAGTCAGTGCTTTAGTGGCGGGGCTATTAAAGCTTAAAACAGGGTTATCAAGAATCCAAAGAAAAAATCGAAACAAGTGTCTAAAGAAACTTGAGGAACAAGCGAGACAGGAACAACCTTAGGGAGCTATCGCAAAGAACAAACCAACCATTCTAGAATTTGAGGTCCAGTCATCGGAGTGAACTCCTGCTCATCTGGGATAGAGGATTCAACCCAGAAGAAGAACGATTTGAAAATGAAATTTTCTTGTTGGATCCATATACTTCACAATTTGTTGACCCGTATGCGCCACGATATGCCACCCCAACAACTTATTCCAATGAAGGAATTGGAGCGCTTGCAGAAAGTACTCCGTCAAGACATCCGACATATTCAGAAAATAGACAGATAGCCCATACATATTCTTGAAGGGCTCGTATTATTTACAAATGTGTTCTCTAAGTAGCAAGACGCCATCATCCATTATGTCTTTTAGTCCAGAAACAAAGGACGGAATAGGTATTTGGTGAGAACATACTCTGAGCCTAGTCGTTGGAAGAGGGGCAATGGGAAAATAACAATTCAGTACGACTATTGTTACAACTTCGCAAGCCACAGAGAAAGTACCTCGCCTGGGATTATCCATCATGACAATGTTGACTCGCTGCCACCCATAATCAAGGAGGTGATTAAAAAGTTGGTATCTTGGCACATACTACCGACTGACTGCATTCCAGATAGCTGTATTATAAACATCTATGTCCATCGTGATTTCAGGAGACCTTTTTGCACAATCTCACTCGTTAGCGAGTGTAGTATTATGTTTAGAACAAAGCTTCAGATTTTGGGGCCTGGAGTGTTCAGAGGGTCAGTACAGATTCCCTTCCGGTTGGGTCTGTTTTGATTCTCAAAGGAAATGGTGTTGATTTAGAAAAAAACTGCATTCTTGGAGTTCAGTGACAGAGGATCTTGATCACGCTTAGAAAGATGTGCAGCGAAAATGAGTCTTTTGGGTATCGTTTGTATCCTGAGCTTTAAGTGTTGCGACCTGTTGAAATACCTTTATTTTAGAGATATCTAAAACCCATGCGTACTTGAAAATGTTGGCTTCGATAGCACTTTGGAGTGCTAGCTATCTTCAGCGGGACTTATGACATTCAGATGCAGAATAGCAAATGGAGGACTTCACATTCCAGTACAAGTACAAGATGAAAGAGGGAAGACTGTGACATGCCACAGTGGTTATTTGATAGTTTTATGTTATTTATTTCTATTATCCTTGTATTCCGGACATTTGAAGACATGAAGTGCAATGGAGCATTTTCTTGAACGCTAAGGTTACAAAACTATCAAATGCTTCTGACTAATTTCAGTGTAGGTTCAAATGGCCGGTTTAGACACCATGCACCTAGTCAGCTCCAGTGCACATGAAAAGGGAAGTATCCCAACAAATGACATGAATAAAGCAAAACAAAATAATTGAAACAACAAACAAATAAGCTTTGGGCAAGGTGTAATTCCCTTAGGGTATCCCATACCCAATGAATACTTGAAACTCCTTTTTCTCTAGCTAGTTTTTAGGTCAGATGTAAGACCCCCCTAAATGGAATCACGACTTGCCTCCCTAGACTAGTTGACCCATATGTCTATTAGGTAGGATGTAAGACCATTGATATTCCTTCCTAATATAACATGGACATGACATCGATATCTGAGAAGCTTCCCTAGACTAGTTACCTGTTTGTCTATTAGGTAGGATGTAAGGCCATCAACATTCCTTCTTATGTAACAGGGAGATGACATCGACATCGAAGAAGTGGTATAAAACCCCTAATGAAATTCCTAATTAAATGATATAAAGTAAATTTTTAATTAAACTACTAAATCCATAAGGGCAAAACCCAACCATCTAAGGGCAAGACCAACCATCCAAGGCCTAAACCCAAACCCTATGGCCCACAGCCAAAGCCCAAACCTTAATACTCTAAAAAGAGACCCATGACCCAAATAACCCACCATGACACATCAAACTAATTAAGAATTGACTAAATTAAATCAAGCATGAAACAAACACTAAAAGACAAGAATGCACACTTAGCTAAGGTGGCCACCACATGGTACCCATGTCCGATCCTTGGAGAGTCAAATTCATACCAAAATTGGTCCTAGCCGCCACACTAAAGCTCTCCCCGATCACCCAAAGCCCTTGTCATGCCATCCTTTTCCCCATTGGAGCTCACCATGGTCAAAAAGTTCAAAAAAGGGGAAGGCTTCCATCTCTCTGCCCAAGCTCCTAAAATCCCTCTACTCATGCTCTAAGGATCCACCAGAGTTCCCCAAGCACACCAGTGCCTCTCCTATGGCTTCCTGTGGCTATATAAGGAGCCAACTCGAGAGCCTTAAACGACATTGAAACTCCCTAAACCCTCACTGAAGTTCCTCACCTTGAACACAAAAAACTTTGCCACAGAACTTAGCGGCCTACTCCCACCATCCCCAAGCCATCTCTGCCACTACACATCCTTAATTTTACAAATGAAATCTAGGGCAATTCATGGTCTTGAAATCAAACTTACCAAAACTCAAAATTAACTTGCTCTTTAGCTTCCCACACTTTTAAAATCACTATCTCGATCAAATTACCTCTGTCCCGAACTCTCTAAGAGTCTGTTTGGGGCAGCTGCAGCTTATCCAGCTTCTGATGATAAACAGTTATAATCTGCTGATGAGCAGCTGATCCGGATAAGCTGTCTGGCTGTTTGGTTTGTGCGTATGAAAAACAGCTTATTCTGGAAAAATGACCATTTTGCCCCTGTTCTGAATAAGTTGTTTAGCTGTTTGGTTTGTGCTTTTGGTAAACAACTTATTTGCAAATTTTTCTAGTTAAAAATCAAACAATGTCGCAGAATTTATTATTTTCTCAAATTTCACAACATGAAAATACAAAAGAGTTGACTAACATTTATATAACTCAAAAAGTTTCGATTACATCAAATAAACACAAAGACATACAGAAATGAAGCATACATTCACACACTAATACATATTATAATATGACCCAAAAAAAAGAAAAAATAACTTGTTAAAATTATAAGGAAAAATATGACAGTATTGACTTTAAAATGTAAAAGCACATCACGACGACTGTTGCCCGGTTTCGATACATCAAAACCTCGAGCAAAATTGTTCGACTGGGATATCATAGAGACGGAAGAACTCGAACCACATGCGGTGGTCTCCCGTTGTGGTACTATCGAACTCTTAGCAGCTGTGTCGAATTGGGATATTGTAGAAACAGTTGCACCGTCGGCCCACCTGAAGAATTTGCAGTCTTCCGGTCCTTTTCCCCACCGCGGGCACCTGTAGAATTGCTGCCTATAGCTATGTGTCTGTCGTGACGTGAGTAACAATGACGGTAGCCCACATCGACACATCACTTGCCTTGACTTCCTGAATACCTCGAGCTCATTGTCCTGCAAATTATAACCGTAAACATATCCTTCCATAGGATATAATTTTATCATCAAAGAATGAAGAAAAGGCCTGCACATAATTGATTGAAATTTTCTTCCATTCAGATATAGAGCAATTAGAGTTCATATAATAACATTATCATATCTCACCATCTTAGGAAACTATTTAAATCAAGGCATTATTCTTGCATCTAAAAAATAAAAATATAAACCAAAGATGCAACCAGAAGATAAAAATCAAACAAGCAACCATCAAGCCCAACACCGCATTTACATACATTCATACATAAATTCATCTTTCCATATATAAATTCAAGAAAATCCAGAAATCACACAGGATAATTTCATTCATACATAAATTCTAGAAAATCCAGCAAATTGCTGAAACAGTCTATAAGATTATAATCAAATAGAAAGAAAAGGTTCAGCAATTACTTCAGAATCCATCAATTACTTCACAAACCATCAATTGTCAGGATAAAGCTCTTTCAACAATTACTTCAACAACAGAAATCAAATTTCTGGCCAGAAAATTGCTGGCAGAAATATTTGTGCATTGGCATACAAAACACACAATTCATATGCATTAACATTTCGCTGAGGTAAACTAACTAAAAGTTATGGTTATCAATCTCAATAGCATAATAAAAAACTTCAGAATCCAAATTTTGGGCACGGCTTAAACTTCATAATCCAGACAGAAATGGTTATAGGAAAATAAAATGAAGTAAAGACAAGTTTAGAAAACAGAAATCAAATTTCTACTTAACAACATAACAAAATTGCAAGACTCTCAAGTTTAATTCCTACTCTTGCATCAATATGCATCAATATGCATCAATATACAGAAGATTCAATAACTGTACAAAAAAGGTTAACAAAAACTGACTTTGAACTTCGCCAAAGTACAAAAAATTGTTATTTCGAAAAATTGACTTTGAACTTGGCTATACAACAACTGCACCCACGAGAAGCAGTGTCATGATCACACAATTTCGTCCGCTATCTGATCTCGCAATGTCGTCATTTCCCTTGCAACTTCACTTTCACGCCTGTAAGGATGTTCTGATTCATCCTGGGATATGGGACTTCCAACATGGAATTCAAATGCTTTTTGTGGAATATGATGCAAGTTTTCATCTACAGATGCAAAATTCTCATCGGAGCGTGAGTGATGTCGTCGTATGTAGTTATGAAAAGTCATTGTTGCCACAACTATTTTTACTTGCTTCGGAAATAGGTAGGTTGACATGTCAAGTAATATCACTCACTTCTTCTTCCATACCCCGAATGACCTATCAATGACACCACGTAAAGATGAGTGTCGTTTGTTAAAAATTTTCTTTCTACCACGTGCAACCCTGCTTGACCTCTCGAAGTCCGGAATGTGGTACTTCGTGTCGGCATAAGGCTTTAGATAACCCCTTTGTAAAGGATATCCGGCGTCAACTAGATAATAATTACCTGCATGAAATACATCTTTTAGTAACGACTCAGGAATATTTGATATATTCGCTATAACAACGTACCAGGAGGGGGTATGGGAAGTAGTGAGTTCAACGTCTTGTTGCAAATTTAAAAACACGATTATCGTGAGCGCTGTCTTCCCATCCGGCCATCACAAATGTAAAACACATATTAAAATCACAAATGGCCATCACATTCTGTGTGGGAGAATCACAACGTCCAATGTAGGCTACTTTTTTGGTTCTAGATATACGTGCATCAATGTGAGTTCCATCAATAGCTCCTATACAATCCTAAATATAAAAATGTTTCAACAATTAATGAATGAGAGTTGCCTAAGTTTAAGTTATTAATAAGATGTTTAAGATATACCTTGAAATACGACATGTAACGATTGTCATTCGCAATTTGTGTAGGTTTGGATTGGAGTGTGAGATCTTCAGGCTTAACTATCTTAGAGGCTAAACTTACTAGTGCATTCAGACCAATGGAAAAATACCTGCTGATAGTCTCCGATGAATGTTGAAATTGCTCCATGACTTCTCTAATGGACTCGTTCTGAGATAAAATATAGAGTGCAATTGCTAACACCTCTCTTGATGTCATTCTAGTAGAGTCATTCAAACCATGATGATGTTTTAGTTCGTAGAGCAGATCGATGAAAATCTCTTTCGTCATACGAAACATGTTTGCAAAACGTGTCGGATGGCCTCGTAGTAACTCACCGACCCATTTATCACCAACATATGTTGATGTCATACATGGAGTTCGTTCGATTATGTGAAGTTGTAGTCATATAACAAAATAAGAATAAACATAATCTTTCTAACATAGTGCAAATGTTCTGGATTCATCCTACCGAAAGTAGTTCAAAGATAATAGTTAATATCTTCAAACATTTAAAGACATCTAGATGCAACAGTATAATAAGTTTTAAGTAAAAATATCCAGTTAAATATAAGAGTGAAATAAAAGAAGTGCTAGGAAAACAAATAGCAATCCACGTTACAACAATACAATCAATTTTGAGATAACGAAACGACGAGCTTTCTAAGCATTCACTTCACAAAAGATTCTCTACGGACTGGATCTTGTAGTAACTTAACACAATTGAGATAAAATTTTCTATCTCCCTTCACCTCAGCAGGTGTATTTAAGATTCAAAGACACCCCTCAACTAGGGGTGTAAACGAACCGAACACAAACGAACAGAGCTTGTGTTCGTGTTCGGTTCGTTTAAAATTTAGTTTGTTTGAAATAGGCTCGTGTTTGAAATTGTTCGTGAAATCACTGTTCGTGTTCGTTTCTTAACGAACGAGTCGAACACGAACCGAACACGAGTTGTTCGCGAACGAAGAGCCAGTTTGACATCCCTAATATTAATATATATAAATAATATAGTATATTAATTATGTAATTTATATTATATAAATATATAATATCTATATTAGTATATTACTAATATAGTATATTAATATATTATTATTATTATTAATTTATTATATATTATAATTTATAAAATTTAATGTTTTAAAATATCATAAATTTTTTATATATAATTCTTTTAAATTATTTTATATTTCGAACAATAACGATTCGAACACGAACGAACGCATCACTGTTCGTGTTTAGTTCGTTTAACTAACCGAACGAAAAAAAATTGTTCACGTTTGTCTCGTTTACTTATCGAACGAATCGAACACAAACTCCTTGACGAACCGAACACGAACTGTTCGCGAACAACGAGCTTTTTTGACAGCCCTACCCTCAACGAATATATCCTGTGATGCAAAAAGCTTAATAGAGCAGGATTCAGCAAGCTTTTCAATTGTGCTTCTGACGAATGCCGCTTCTTTCTTCTTTTTCTCCACCCTACGCCGTTTTGGAATGGATGAGGATTCAGCAAGCTTTTCTTCAACTGACCTATGGATTTGACAAAACACTTTTCCTGAGCCACTTACATTATCAGTTCCAAGAGCATTAGTTGCGCCAATAAACTCGTGTTCAGATGGGGTGAAAGCATGTGCTCCCATTGCAACAACCCCTATGAACATACCATCCAACTTCTCTTCCATTACTGGATCAATACCATTTATTTTAAATTTTTTAGTTGCTGGCACGACCTGCATGGTGAAGAAAAGTTAATTAGTTAAATCATTTCAATATAACTCAAATTGGAATAAGGAAATGATATAGGGTAAGTCTTTACCTGTAGTTTCTCAGCCCACCACTCCTCAGGAGCATCTATCGTTCGTTTCAATGGATCCCAGCCCAAACCTATAGTTTCCCTCTTAAGTTCTTTCCAAAATTTTCAATCCTTCTTTAATTGATTTCACTTATTCTTAAATTTTATCCTGTCGTGGTCTGTCTGCGAGTTCTTTGAATTTGACAGAAACATTATTCCAACCTTCTTTGTTAAAATATGTCGTAGGTCTATTTCTTAGCTCCATTTCCTTAAGACAGAGATCACAGAAAATATTTGTTGTTTCCTGTCCCCCACATCGCAGATGATCCAACTTCATTGCCCTTATTCATTGCGGTACTTAATAGTGAAAGATTAAATACAAAAAAAATGAATTTAATAACATGACCCTAAAACTCCAATATTGACTAAAAATTCAGCTAATTCTCAATGTTATATACATATATATGACAATATTACAAAATAAAACTTGAGTTTACCCATCAACCCTTATTTCCAAAAAAAATACAAAGTCAAATATAACAGCAAAATATTACATTCTTATGCAAATCATAATGATTTCAATAATTTTTAACATCATATGTTTATGAATCAATGCATGAAAGTTATTTCAAACAGGTTTTGATTGCATAGTGGTCTTACATGTTCAGGCTTTTGGATGACATGGAATTAATGACATGAGTTGGTGATATTTACAATAAATTTGATAGTTTTGAGTAATAAAAAGAAGAACAGAAATAAACATTTAAAATGAGAAGATAAACCTTTACTAAGCTAAAACCCTAAATGTTGGATTTTTTTGAATTTTCCACGAACAAATCGACAACTCATTTAAAAAAATAACAAATGCATGAATCTGAATCCCTAATCAACATCCTCATTTTACTTACAAGGACGAATCACATTAGAATAGATCAAAAGTAAATGAATATTTCATGACATATCCGTTGATCTACCTCTCCTTGAAAATGAAATAATGTTTACTGCGAAGAAGAGAAATAAATGTGCGATCGAAGAAGTTTACCTTCTGAGAATGTTAAAGGAGCTTGCCGAGGAGGAACAACGGAGTTAAAGGAAACAGATAGGGCAGACATAAAAATCGGGGAATAAGAATCTCTGGGAAAGAATTTAAGAAGGAAGAAGAGATGAATGAGAGTAGGAAAGATCGGGATTTCTTACCAAGGTCGGAGCAAGTTGCCTTCGGCGAAGGCAGAGCGGAGCAAGCTTCCTTCGGCGGAGGCAG
Source organism: Phalaenopsis hybrid cultivar (assembly GCA_002079205.1). Taxonomy (NCBI): domain Eukaryota; kingdom Viridiplantae; phylum Streptophyta; class Magnoliopsida; order Asparagales; family Orchidaceae; genus Phalaenopsis; species Phalaenopsis hybrid cultivar. Next base: position 109,673 of record JXCR01136985.1, read on the forward strand.
ATCGGAGCTTTGGCGGAGGCAGAGTTTGCAGCTTCCTTCGGCGAAAAACTTATTTCGACAGAGGTAGAGCGGAGCAAAGTGGCGAATAGGAGTCCAAAGCCAAATACTAGGGCACGAGGGAGGGGCAGTAAAAGCGGGCGTTTGAAACGCTGATCGCGGGTTGATACCCGCGATCGCGTTTTACCCTATTTTCAAACGTCGTTTACAAAAAAACTCCCCAAACGCGCAAAACAAGCGGTATGGCGGCATTTTTAAAAACACCGCCGCACTTATATGCTGCCCCAAACAGACCCTAACTTAGCCCAACACCAACCCGAGCCACCATTGACCTTAAACATACCTAAACTCAATCACAACTCGAATTGGTGCTTGGGGGAGCTGCGCAACCTTGGGACGATCCTCTCTGTCAAGTTAAATTGAGGCATCACCTCTTGGGAGAAGGTAACGGCTTGAATTACTAAAAAGTCCTCAGTTTGGTCTTTTATGAAACAAATAAACAATGCATGCCCACTTAGCTGTATGGATATGTTTCTTAGGGTTAGATCTAGCTCTAGGATCAATTACAGAATGATTTGGTTAACCCTAGCTTGAGATCTTAGGCCTAGAGCGCGTACGATGGTCGCTCTCTGTCGCGTTGGGGACGATGACAGAGAGCTGTTCAGTCCATGCTGTTTCAAACAGACGGTTTAGATTGAATTCTACGATGCAATGGTGTTTGGGGCAGACAACGGGATCTCTTGTTTTGGCGGCTCCAGTCATTGGCTTGTGAATGATGTGGCGATGCTTGACGACTTGGAATGGTAAGCGGTTGACGCGGCGACGCGGGTTTAACACGTCGTTTGGGGCAGCTTATAAGTGCGAGCGACGTTTTCAAAACGCCACTGTACTGTTTGGTTCGCGCGTTTCACCAGCTTATCTAAAACTGCGTTTGGGTTTTTACACTAAACCCAGACCGCGGGTCAACCCCTGCGGTCGGCCCGCGCGCCGCGTTTCAGGATAAGCAGCTTATCCTGAAACGCACAAGCTGCCCCAAACGGAATTTTTATTAAATCCAAAAATTACCATATTACCTTAAAAAATTATATCTTAATAAATAAAAACTAAAAAAAATAAAAATATCTCTGGATTCAATGAATAGAGGGTAAATTAATAAAATTGAAATCTTAATTAATTAACTTATATTTAATTTTAAATTAATTAAAAGCTCTAAACAACATTTTAATTATTGAAATGTAAATATAAACTAAAAAACATGAATTTTTATTTTAATTATTTTCTGAATTAATTAAATCCATAAATTACAATATTACTTTAAAAATTTATATCTTAGTAAATAAAAATCACAAAAATAAAATAAAAATGTCTCTTGATTCAGTGAAAAAAGGGGAAATTAATAAAATTGAAACCTAATTTAATTAAATTATTTTTAACTTTAAATTAATTAATAACTCCAAACAATATTTTAATTATTAAAATATAAATATAAAACTAAAAATTATGAAAGTTTAAGGGTTTGTTCCCTTTATCTTTGGGGATCTTTCATGATTTTTCCAAGGACAGGGGATATCCCCATCACAAAAAACTCTTAATTTTCTTATCAAACCTGGATTTATTTTGAAAAATAATTATAAAAGTTAAAATATCAATTAGAAAATTATAAATTCGGGTAGAAATTAACAAGAAAACTTAAAACATTGTTTTTCTATACTAAAATGACAATTTTGACTTTTAAAAAAATGAAAAAAAACAATGAAGGTTAAATTTGTAAAATTTAAAATTTACATTTAGCCTCCATTGTCTCCTAAATTAATTCACATAACCTAAAATTCAACGCCATCTAACTCTATATTAAACTAAAGAGTGAAGGCATGTTTTAATTTCTATTAAGAGAATAAAAGCACATTCAACCTAAGCTAATCCTCATAAAACAAAACAAAGGAGACAAAGAGGGTTAAGTGAAGTAGTTACAACTTTGCAAAAGTGCTCTTCAATAACTCAACTTAACTAAAAAATATAAAAATAAAATATATCATTAAAACCACTAAGTCTTAAACTTAAACCTTAAAACAAATCTTGGTTTGTGAAAGAACTTTGTAGGAGGCAACCCATTGCTGCTAACAAGGAGATTTCAGGTTGCTTATAATTAATCAAATCACAAACCCTAACAACCTCAGAAAGATGAAATCAAGGGATCTTGACCTAGTCATCTCAAAATTAAAATGATATCACATGAAAATAATTGGCTAAGAAGTTTTAAAGAACTAAAATTTTTCAACCCTCTAAAATCCAAAAAAGATATTAAAATTTAAATGAAACCCCATTGAACAAAGATCACCGAACGCAACTTTAACCCCTTTTACCTGGACCTTTGAAGATCTTTGAGACGATGCCACACATGATTGTTAACAAAAATTTTCTGTTCGGAGTAAGTTTGATTAGCTCACTAGGCTAAGTACATCAGGGACCTTCACACCCCGGGACGACGGAAATCCATTGGCATCTTGACAAGGTTGTTCTAAATAAAACGGAACAAAAATCAACTTACTTCAACATTTCACTCACTCCAGACGTCATAAGAATACATATTGATTGTGATTGTTTACCTGTCAGACGCTAGCTAAGCAAACAAACTTTATCTTCTGCATTCATTTGTGATATGTTTACTTTATATATTTTTAGGATGTGCTAACTCTGTTTTGTAAGGTTGTTATTAAGTAAAATGAGTTGTTGTAGTAACCTAAAACCTTCTTTCGAGTTATCATTTCTTTTGTAGAGTTATGGAGTGTTGTGGTCGATCGACTATTAACATCTGGACTATCCAAATGAAGACAAAATATGAAGCGAAGGATGAAACTCAACTAAACCGTCAACGCTACTTCGGATGATGTCGATCAACAAATCTGACGTAGGTCTAGGATTGATACCTATATGGTCCTTATGTCCATATCTTGTGATTGCTTGATAGAGCTGCACACATTATGAGTCGGTGTTTGTGCTTGTTCCTTTTGCCTGGATTACCAGTAGACTCATCCGAGGACTAAATCTTCTACCCAAATCAAATAAATAAATTTAATTTAATCTTTCAAAATAAAATAAAACACAACCAAAACAGAAATCACATCACAACTTTAGTAAATGACATGCATATAAAACAATCTCAATTGACATTGAACAAATTGAATAGACATCTCTTTTTCGATCTAGGAATATGAACATGAAGATGACTTTTAGGTATATGCATAACATTTTGCTTCTATTCTTTGACTTTCGAACACTCTCTCATTGTACAATAAGGGACTGGTTTGATTCGTGAGAACCATTTTGCCACAAGGAAGTGAGTTCTTCCCTCTTCATACATTTGACTTTATAAATTAATCTTCTAAAGATTCATCATTTACACAGTTTGCTTCGACATACTCAACAGTAATCAAACATAATAAATATTTGAATGTGGGGAGCCATAAAAATATTTAAATTTGAAGTCTCAAAAACATATTTGATTTGTCTTAGGAAATTATGCATACCATTCTCAAGCAACTTGATGTATAATTAACTCGTAAGGCCTACTATTTCTAATAAAGAACAGCCTTAAACCATCCTATATTTCATCGAGACGATTAGGTGGTTTAGATAACAACCCTTTCAAGACAGGGTCGTAAGTCCATTTCATTTTGATTAGGGTTCTGAAGTTTCAGTTCTCTCAATGAACTTCACCTTAGTTCTAGGATACGAGGTTATTCGTCGAGCGTCGAGTTACGACGTAAAGTCTCACCCTCTTAGGCTTTTGTATGATCGTATGTCATGTAATATAAGTCCTAATATTAAGACATCAAGATGAAATAATAGATTTCTTCAAAACATCAAAATCAAATAATAGGGTAGTCTGGGATATTATTAAGGCTTCCTCGGTATCTTCTATGTCCCGTACTGGTTCTCCTTTGAATTCTGTTAATAATTGTTCACTTTTTTATCCTTTCTCATTTGAATTCTGATGACCAATCGTGGAAGCCTAAACTTAGAAATTTCTTGAGCACAAAACCACAGCCTTGGTCGAAAATTTTCTTAAGTCACTTTTGTCACTTAAAATGTACTTGACTATAGGGGTTTGCCCTTATAGGAAGTTTGTAACTCATATTTATAGGTGAAAGATTTGTTAGTTTAATCGCAGACCTTGTAAATGTTCAAAATTTTTTAATTTAAATAATTGAATCCCTCATAAAGTGGTATTTTTATCTTTCGGGATGGCATATTACTTTTGATGACATGTTTGATTATTTAAATAATTAAATCTTCGAATCTATACAGTATTCAAAACCCTGCGTCGAAAAATAAAACCAACAGATAATTTTCGCAACTATTCTTTTCTTCTCCACTAGATTCCACCTCCCTTGGTACTTCTGAGATGTATGAATTTACGTTTGTTGTGAAGAGTCTTGTGATTTCATATTATCTTTTTGTTGCTCAGTAAATTTCGTTCTCCTTGTATGCACATAAATTTCTTTATTGTCAATCTCAAGTTGGATGATCTCAATGGAATTTGGGAGACATGATGATTAGAAGGATGGAGAATAGATTGTGGCGACTCTAGATCAGTGTGGGTATCTTAAGTAGTGTAGGGAAGTAGAATAGGTTGTGACGACTCTTAATTAGTGTTCAGTATTTAGAGTAATGTCCTCAGTTTGATATTCACCCTCACTCTCCTCATGAATATCAGATTTGGGGTAGTTGGTTTGATTTTTAAAGAATATTAGATCCATAGAGTTATTATATTATTTTTTAGTGGAAAAATAACATGTGTACTCCTTTTTGTTAGAAGCATATCCAAGGAGAATACATTTGATGGATTTTGAATTAAGTTTTGTGTGGTTTGGTTGGTGAATGTGAACAAAAGAGGCAATTTAATATTTTGAGAGGAAGATTGGATGAGAAGGCTTTGACATGAGGGTATTTTTCTATCACAATATCGAGAAAAACTTTGAATCCAACGATCCTATTTGGTTTTCTATTAATGTGGTAGGTGGTTGTGAGCACATCTCCCAAAAAAAATTTTCTTGGAACATTATGAGATAGCATTATAGACCTAGATACCTCGAGGAGATATCTATTCTTTCTCTCAGTTATCCTATTTTATTGTAGAGTTTTAATATAGGAACTTACATGAATGATACCATTTTTCTCTGGTCCAAAGATAGAATTGAAGTATTTATTTGCATTTTTAGTTTTGAGGATCTAAATTTTACATTGGAATTGAGTGAAAATTATGTTATGGAAGGACTTAAAGATTTGTTCAGTATCATATTTTTCCTTCATGGGAATATCTAATTGGTTCTAGTGCAACTATCAATAAACGAGAAACTCTCTGGCTTCATTAATGACTTTCAATTTTGATGGTCCCCACTTGTCATTCTAGTGATAGAGAAATGATGTAAGAGTTTATACTGGGACAGAGGATAAGAATGACGTGTATGTGTAGCAAATTGACAGATTTCTATTGATAAAATATTGGTCTTTTATTACTAAAAAGATGAGAGTACAACTTTGCAACATAATAAAAATTAGGATGACCAAAACGGCGACGTTATAGTAGAACTTGACTTTCAATAGAATCAAATGTATTAGACTCATGAATATCGAATGAGGATGGTGATGAATACCGTTGATCACCTTCTCCAAATCTACCACCCGAAATTCACAAGTGCTAGATGGAAATTTAGTAACACGGTCCAAGTTATGATTAATCTTGCTAATTGACAGTAAGTTGCAATCTAATTGGGGAATATATAACATAGAAGAGAGCTGAAAACCTTTGGAGACTTTCACTTCTCATTTCCGAATAATCCTGTAGTGAGATCCATTGACAAGTTTAACAAATTTAGAATCTGTGAACTCTTTGTTGTTGGTGAGAGCATGAATATCTCTAGTCATGTGATAAAAAACACCTGACTCATTATCCAAGGTCAAAATATTTCATTTTCAGTGAGATAGAAGAGGATTTGATACCTTGATGTATCATCAAACTGATAAGCCACTCAGTTGTCTCGAAAGAAGTTTTGTCAACACCATTTGTTTCTTGGTGAAAGGGTTAGGGTCGGCCACCCCTTCAGAAGAGGTAACAACATGGGCTTTACCACCTTGGTCTTTCCTCTCTTGCTCAGGTTTCTATTTTGCAGGTTTTTTATGTAGTTTTCAATACCTTTCCTTCGTGTGACCAAGTTTCTTGCAATATTCAAACAACGGATAATTAATCTCCGGAGTGGAACTTGATGTCTTCATGCAGTACTTGGTCTAAACCATATTTGTATTTAGGGTTGGCGCTTGTTATAGAGAGGAAGTTGGTTGCAGCTGCTGTAGGAAGAAAGGTACGGCGAGTTGTTGTTACAAAAGAGGAGTTAGTTGTTGTTACTACTACATGAGAGTGGTCCGACGACTGCTGAGAGATCCGGCCGCTGTTGCCGTTGTTGTTGCTGGAAGATGGTATGGTGATAATGAGGTGAATAACTAAGGGCCTGTAGGGAGAACCCAACGGAGAAGGGCTTGCAGCAGGAAGGAATCGGGTTGCTGTGTAGATCCAATGGAAAAAAAATGTTACTAGGGGAGGCTTGTAGGAAGAATCCGACCGAGGGCATGTAACTGGGATTTCCACCGGTAGGGATGAACTGGGGAGGATTTGCGGGCTGGCCGAAGGCATTCCAACGTCTATCAAGAGAAGTTCCGACAATTGGAATGTGTTCTTGGCCTCACAACCAAGCACTGGAAGGAGTGGCGTCTGACTAAGAAGCACAGGGAAGCCTCATCTACAAGGAAAGAAACTACTGCAGGGAAACAATTCGTTGGAAGGCTGGTTGGATAGGTTAAGGAGAATCGGCAGGTATGTAATAGGAAGATCCACTTGGGATCTGTATTCTGATGAGGAACCGCAAGATCCAACTGCCATGATTCAGAGATAAAATTTTTCTTCCTCTCACATAACGCCAAAATTGTGGTTCCTGAGCTGATTTTTCTCTGAAGGAAGAACTTGCACTTGTTAAGTTGTGCCTACAGGAAAGAAAGAACTTGTCGTTGATAATCTGCGCCTGCAGGAAGGAAAGAGGAATACTTACAAGGAGCCAGTAGTGAGAAGAGGATCCAACAGAGAGTCTAATGGAACAAATGGCTGCAAGGAGAGACTCTGGCGGAATAAGGAGGGCTAGGATTTGTTTCCAAGCTCCGATACCATGAAGAATGGTGGGGAAAATCGTATTTTATTATTTCTCAATAATCAACCATTACAACATTCTCCTTGTATAATAAGGGAACAAATAGGACAAAATTAATTACAACTATTACAACTTATTGAATATAAACTAACTCAAGAAGGAAAGAAATATGACATAACAAAAAGAGAATAACATTAAAATAGGAAATTCAGAATTCCACAAAATGTAATCATTTGTGTGGTTTCTAATGCAATCAATTATGTGTTGGCATAACAAAGCATAGTCAAAGTTAATGTTGTTTATGATTCTTTTTTTACTTCATTTGGTTATCGATAGTTTCTTTTTTATTAAATTGTCATTATTATTGTTACTTTTTACTTTTTTTCAGGTTTCAATCATGAAAATGTTGAGTCATCCCAACATAGTTAATCTTTTGGAGGTGATTAATGATCCACTGTCGGATCACTTCTACATGGGTATTCACTGGATTTTTATGTGCTATTATGTTGATATGGGTTTCTTTTGGGATAACATTGAGTTTCTCCATGTCTCTGATATTATGACTTTATCGTTACTTGGTTATTGGCCTTATTTCTTATTTTCAGTCCTAGAGTATGTGGAAGGTAAGTTGGTATGTGAAGGTTCTGGTCCAGAAGGCTGCATTGGAGAAAGTAAATCTAGAAGATACTTGAGAGATGTCGTTGCTGGTCTCCTGTATCTCCACGCTCATGTAATAAATAAATCTTTTCCCTTAGAAAAGAAATTCAGCAATTTTCAACCAGTGCATACTACTATCTGATGGTTTTTTTAAAATAATCATATTTGTAAATTTGAAATATCTTTCTTTCTTTGCAGTGCTACTCTGAAACACTTGAAATGTAGTCTTGTGTCCTGTTTGTTTGAGCTTTAATCCGAAATTCACCATTGTTGATAACCAAATACAGAAGACCAATGTTGGATAATAATTTTTTTTTCTGTAGCTACATTAGTTTTTAGTTCTACTACCCATCTCCTTATTTGAATCATGTGCCACGCTTGCAGTAAACAAATGTTGCACATTCACAGGACTGTTTGGTTTGCATCATTTTCTATTTTTCTATGTTTGCTAGTTGCACTGTGGGCTAATATCTGTCCTATCATGGTACCACATCAATGCTTTTAGCAATTTATTTGTACTGATTAAACTTAAATATGCTTTCCTCTCTTTTCCAATGTTCTGTGGCTGGGTGAACTTTCTCAAATCATAATACTATTAAGAGTAAAGTGCTAAAATAATCTGTTTACTATTTACATTGGGTCTTTTAGTTCCAAAGCCTATAGAAATGCCAAATTAGTTCCCAAAATTTCTTAATGGGGACTACAACCTTACCTTTTAAAAAGTTTTGGGACTGTTACAGTCCATATTAAAAGAGCCCGCCCGTTGATTAAATTGGCAATTTTATAGACTAGGACTAAAATGGCCTCTCTGGAATGTCAAAGGACCATTTTGATTCTTCTCATATTATTAAGTTGCGCATCATACCAATTGTGCAATAAATGCATCAAGCTTGTACTGTAATTGGTTTTTATTCAAGCGCTTTAAAAAATTGCACAAAATCAGTTGTCCAGTAATTCCTACCTAAGATGCTGCTGCTTTTTAAGTCAAAGTCCCTAGCTTTTATTTTGGTTGATGACATCCAAACCAGATTAACCCTTTGTTAGAAGTACTATAAGTCATCTAGGAACATGCATCAACTCTGATTTATCTACAATTTCTCTTCTTATAGATGATTAAATGTGTTTTCTGTTTAGCAGAATGCCAGTTAACATTTTTTATTTTTTAATGCTGATATCAATGTGATTAGTTTCATTTACCAAATCTGTAGAATATTGTCCATGGGGATATTAAGCCTGATAACCTTTTGATTACCAGTACTGGAGTAGTGAAGATTGGAGATTTCAGTGTCAGTCAAGTTTTTGAGGTATGTGATCTAACATGTTATAATCATTAATTAAAATTTTAGCGAATGTTGTGTTAAGGCGAAAATTCCTAATGCTGCTCATTACATTATTCTAATTAGACCCAGATAAGCAAAAATATCCATACCGAAGTGGGACGACTAGTTCTTTAGGCTTCCATGTGCATTTTGAGGTTTGACCTATACAGCCTTATGCATCATAAAGGTTATTTCAAACAAAACACGTCCCTTGGGGGTTGCATGGAAGTAATCCAAGTATTGCTGGTCCTTGGCCCACCCTATCATACATTCAGAGTGTAGCTGATAAACTTATTACTTGCATATTAACCGTACCTTAAGCATTAGCATTATATTTAATAACATAAATTTTAAGTATGACTTGCTGATAGCATATCACAAGTTATGCGCACTGAGCATATTATTATAAATGTTGACTGTTAGAATTTTGTTCTTTTATTTGGATGGGTGCCTCAATTATAGTTACAAAAATTTAAAAGAAATTGAAGTTGTTTGCTTTCAAGTTGTCATTGTTAAAATTGGTCCAAATTTTGATGATGTGCCTAGTTGCAATAACTATTCGCTTCAAGTTCATGGGTTTGAAATTTGAAACCACAACTTTGTGAAACGATGGCATCATACATCAACCCTCCATGGACCTTGCAACTGTAGGGGGTCTCATGCAATGGTTTTGCCTAAAATATGGCTTCGGACGATTCCTAGCAAATGGGACGTAAGCCATACTAGATCCATGGTTTCCTTTATTTGAAAGTGATACGGGTTTCATTATGGTAGTTATGTAATGATTCATAGAAGCCTATCTTCCTCATTTATCCATTTTTTAGATACCCAAACTGAATCAAAGTTCTAGTTTTGACATGAGTACTAGAACAGCAAGGTTTATTCCGGGATATGCGGTTCAGTTCCTAACTTCATTTATTAAGGTCCTGGCAAACTTGACACTGCCAACTGAGAAACTTACTGCCGTTGCAGGATGATAATGATGAACTTCGAAGATCTCCTGGAACTCCCGTCTTTACCGCTCCAGAGTGCTGTTTGGGTGAGGGAGCTTTGATTTAAGCCCAATAACATGGCCGTGTCATCATGGAAGAATCCTGCATCCTTCAGGCATAACCGCCTGCATTTTTATTTTTGCAGGATTAACCTATCATGGCAGAGCTGCTGACACATGGGCTGTTGGCGTCACTCTATATTTCATGATTGTTGGTCGATATCCATTTCTTGGAGAGACACTTCAGGAAACTTATGACAAGGTCAGAAACCATTTTCTTTTCTGCAACTCCGATGAATACATATAACGCGTTTCCTGATTCATGTCCGTTCTGTCTCCTAGATCGTTAACAACCCATTGGTGTTACCTAATGACATCAATCCGCAACTTAGAAATTTGCTAGAACGTCTTCTCTGCAAAGGTAGCTCTGCAGATGCTATGTTCAGCTATGTTCTCACCCTATAATTTCTCCTCATATTCTTTAGCTATTCCCAACAACTAACATATTGCCCAACAGATCCCAAGCACCGAATTACCTTGCTTGCTGTGGCGGAGCATCCTTGGGTTGCTGAAGAGGATGGCCCTATACCGGAGTACCCATGCCGGCACAAAAATTTAGTCAAAGTATCTTCGTATGTTATTTATTTATTTATTTATTTTAATGAAAGATGTTAGCAATGATTCGATTTCATTTTTTCTGATTAATGGCGCTGATGGATGGACATGTGTGTATTGCAGAAATTAATGGGTTACTTGGAGAGGTGATGATGAGTGTTTGAATGGCAATAATTATGGAATGATCACAGACCTTGAGCCTTGTTCTTGTGTATGTTATATTATTTCCCTAATATTTTGATTTCGTTTTTTTTTAATTATTGTAAGAGAGAATCTGTGGTTTTATGCCAAGGACAATATTGTGTATATTTTTTTTCTTTTATGTTGGTAATGAACATGTATTTTAGAGACAATACAAAACGGTTGTATCCATGAAAAGGTTGCTCTTTCTATAATGGCAAGCAAGATTAGAGAGTCGTCTTGAATGGTTTGGTCACATTAAATTTCGACCAATTGATGATTCAGTTAGGAGGGTAGATGTTTTAGATTCGACTTATGTTAAGAAAAGTAGAGTAGGCTTAAAAAGACTTGTTCATATTATATAAAAAATGATCTTAATTCGTTAGAATTAAGTGAAAATATGACACTCATTATAAGACAATGGATAAAAAAGATTGATGTAGGCGACCTCACTTAGTGCGATAAAGGCTTGTTTTTATTGTTGTATGTTGGTAATAAACTTATGATGGGAGCAATTGTATAGTCTGGCGTAATTTTGTTTGATCTATTGGTTATTAGGCTACTTATTGTAATGGTAGAATTTCTTGAGGTACTGATTTTATTTATTTATTTTTTTTTTTTTTTTTGTGGATTGCTGAGTCATTTTAAGCATAGCTCGAGTGTGGGCCTTTCTGTTAGAGAGACAAAACTGCCAGTCGAGCTTCGTGGTTAAACTTGTAGAACTATTTTAATTAATTATTGTTATTATTTTCTGCGAACAATATTTTGTACGAACACTTATGATTTAAGGTAATGTTTTTATTATACTATAAAATTAGAAATGTGAAATGAATGCGTACTAAATAGTTTGACGAGGGTGTAACAGGGAGGGACGGGAAATATATTGTGCTTCCTTCATCTGGACCAACCCGGTGACCTGAGAGGATTGATCGACCATTTCACTGTGATTTGATGCTTCCTTTTCATAGGAGGATCCAATCCTAGTTATTTAGAACTTAAATATGTGTTTCCTTTGCATTGAATTTTTAGTTTTTTAAGTTTGTTTTTTATTGGGATAACCATGAGTGTCTTCAATTCTTCCTCTTAGGGTTATATCTAAAGACGAGATGGTGCTCTAGTTTTAATAAATTTTAATGTAGTGGTTATCTCTCATTTCATGCTCCCCACAACCACGTTTCCGTAGCTACCACCTCTCTAACTGGTTGGGTCTTCCAACCTCTTTTTTTAGCCATTTTTCTTGTTACGTGCTCTCAGCCAAGTATGAGTTCAGGCCTTCTAATAGTTTTTTTATAATCATTTTCTTTCTTACATGCACCCCACTAGTCAACCCTCCTTGCCATCTGATCCATCGGTCGCCTCTTCTCATTCTAGAATCCACCGCAAGCCTTTCACACCACCATCTGTTGTTCCCTGCATCCACCCATCCTACTGTTAGCCTATCTCCGCCCTTTTCACCGACTATCTCCTTAGTGATGCAACTTTAATTGGCATTGTTCTTGTAGCTGTTATTTCCTTTGCACTGTCATGTCGCCTAGTGGCTTGTTTTTTCAAAAATAATTTTATTTGATTATTATTGTTTGGGTCGACTCCGATATCATAGTTATTTTTTAGCTATATATCTAATACTTTGATTTTTGTGTATATAATATTTTATTGTCACTCCTATATCAAAATATGCGTACAAATATATATTATTTTAGAAAATTAAATATTTTAAAATTTTAACTTGAGAAAAAGTTCTTAAAATTTAGGTGTTACATAAGTGAATACATAAATACGTGTGGCATTCAAGTAAATCCTCCAAAATGTAAATGATTTAAATAGAAACTATCAAATGGTCCCTAAATAAGTTAAATTATTTTTATATGTTAGTTTAACCAATTTTTTACATGTTTTTATTAATTACTTGTACAAATTAAACTAAGTTTGTGAATGTCTATATTAATATTATACTAAAGCATCTCCCTTAAAAGGTTTGGAAGCAACAGTTCATGCAGCTCAGAGAAGTTTAATTCCCATTATTTTCATTCTGTGATAAAATAAATTTACAACCCGTACGATGCACTTTTAGCAGTTTGAAATGCATGATTTTTCGGGTTGCGATCTGATTTGAAATAAAATCTCAAATCTGCAGTCACTTTGTCTTCTTTATTCAATGTCATTGTTTTGAGTTCAACCAAAATGAATGTAATTGTTTTGAGTTCAACCAAAATGTCTAGCGGTTGCATTTGCCTTCAAGTTTTATACTTTCAAGCTTACGAAAACTTTTTGGTTAACGTGAAATGAAGTTACTGAAGACCTCGTCAGAGAAGTTTTCTGAAAGTACGTTGTTTATATGATGCTTGTCTAGATTTGTCTGTATACACTGATAGCAACAAGTTAGGTTCATTCATTTTAAGAAAATACTTGTTAAATATTGCCATAGTTTTACTTGTATTGATAAAATAAAGTATTTCTTGTCATACTCAACTTTGACTTTGAACATTATCTAAACCAGAGTAAGAAAGATTAGAAGAAACGACATTATTTGATTCTTAAACTCAAATCATATTGTCTTAATCTTTCTTATAAAAAAACAAATTGTATGGCTTCCATTTTATCTATACACTTGTGAGTAAAGTTGTGGTATTGCTCATAAATAGAATTGAATCTAACATTCGTTTGGTGTAATGAGCGTAGAACCTTCTATTGTGTATGTGATTCAAATTTTATGAGTCTCACTTGCCTTACCCTTACGAGGTAATTTAAAGCAAATAAATTGAAGACCTTTATTAGAGGTTTCAAAAATTGACCCAACATGACAACTCAACATGAACCAGACTCAAAAGATTCGAGTTTGGGTTGACCCAAATAATTTTGAGGTTGGGTCCGGATTGTGAATTCTATGTCGTTTAATTTTTTAGGTAGTGTTTGGATTGATTTTTTTGTCATGTAGCCGACCAACCCACATAGTGAGATTAAGGCTTTGTTGTAGTTGTTGTGTTTGGATTGATGCACCAACCAAGAATTGACTTGCTAACCTAAAATTGACCCAAAATTGACTTGTCAATCTAAAAGTAACCTGGCTTAACTCAAAATTGATCTGAATTTGATACCAATAGTTGTTATGCCTTAATGTGAAATAGATTATGTGGACTGGGTTAGGTTCAACAGGTTGAATGCGTGTCAAGTTCAGGCCTAAATTTTGACCCATTTAATATTTGGGTTTGGTTAGAGTCAAGTAGTTTTGGGTTGGTTCAATTTTGGGCCAGACCTGAATGTGCAAACTCGATTTAACGCCCCTAGTTTTTATTATTGGATTATTCATTTAATATCCTTTAGTTTGTCATTCGTTTGATTTTGTTTTATTAGCTTCTTTCTAAGTATTTCTTTTAGTAGATGCCTTCTAGTCTTTTTCCTTTTCAAAAAAAAAATTATTTGGTTTTATATGAGTCATTATGTGATCCAACTCTTTTCACTTATAACTTTTTGTTTGAATATAGTGAATTTTTTATCTATCCGTGTTTTTTCTTATTTTAGTTTTTTTGTTCTTGTATAATCTATGTTACTTTTTTATTTATAACATTGTTCATCTTATCGAATATGTAACAAGTAGTATCAGAGTAATTTTTTTTTATTTCAATGGTGGCAAAAAGGAATTACAATATTCTACTTTTGGATGCAAAACTAGAATTTTATTTTGACAGGTTAAGATGCTAGCTATTTTGGTGCAGTTAGATTTAAATAATGTGTAGTTAGGATGACAAGATTCTCTCATCATTGTTGTCAAAGAAAAAATAACAAAATGATCAAATGACTTTATCTTAGATTCACTTTCATTTATCAAATCAAAATTTATATGATATTTTGAAGTAAAAGACATTCATCATGTTATGGCTGAAATGAGAAGAATTGTGCAAGATGAAAAGTCTCTCTAATAAGTTACATATGAAGCACCATTTGCACTCTCATAGAATGATTGAAGGTGTGTTTTTCATGTATCACGTAACTATTTTTAATAAATTATCTCTAATTTAAAGGCTATTGAGGTTAAGTATAACAAAAAAGATCTCTCAAAATTTTGTTATGTTTATTGCCTTTATTATATGTAATATTTAGAGATATCGTCCTATATTACTTGGAGTCACTTGCTTTGAATTGAGTTTATGTTGATCCTTTATCTGATGTAGCTCATGGATGAACATACTTGATACTGCTATGGGAGAAGGCCTTATCATTCAAATGAACTAAGGAGAAATGGTAGATCAAATTTAAATATTACAAGTCTTATAGTAAAAATATAAATGTGATTACTAATTAAAAGTGGAAATAACAAGATCATTCTAGTGGAGCTATATAGTGAAATCTTAGTTGTCTTTGATGGTGAATCCTATGGTGATTAGACGCTTGATTTGGCTTCAAAGTTTCATATGTGTCCCAATATGAAATATTTTTCAATATGTAATGTAGTGTTTAAAAGTAAAATGTTAATGGAGATGGTGCACCTTATATGATTGTTGGTATTGAAACTATCATAATCAAGATGTTTGATGGACTTGTCAGGTGATGCTGTGTTTTTTTTATGCGTTATAAATGTTTTTCAATATCACAACACAAAGGCAGCTATACTAAAAATATGCAAATTAACCAAAATAAAATTTACTTCAATACAATAAGTTTTCTCTTTTAAAATATCTAAAGCTACTACTCCTAGTGAATTAAGGTGTGCTTTTAATTTCAAATTGAAATTAGGTTGCAAACACAAGTATATGTATCACTCAAGTAATAAATGACTCTAATGGAGTCCTGAATAACGATTCCACAGATAGATGAAAATTTGTTTGAAATATCACGCAAAAGCCCAATATTTAAATTATAGAAAATTTAAGCAAGAAAATAGGTTAAAGTTTGTGTAATGCTACTAAAGAATCTAAGTTTACTACACTAATCTCTAAACTTCAAAGTTAAATTTACTAAAAACTAAACTAGGTTTTGTGACGAAGAGTTCAAATTTAAGAAAACATCCTTCCCCTTACAATAAGATTATAGTCAGTGAATCATCAAATTGAAGAAAATTGTACTGTGTCCAATAAGAGCAATTATATTCTTTATCCTTTTTACAAGTGATAAAGAACATTGACTAATTTAGTGTTCAGTCCTTATATCTGTGGTTAGGCTTGAAAGATACTAGCTCTCACTCCAGAGTTCTCACGTTCTCTTCACATGAGGGCTAACATCTCACTTTAGTTTCTAAACGCTTGGACTAAATTGGGGATTTTAGTTTATCACCCTAAAATCTCCAATTCTACACCCATCAATGAATATTTATCTATTTATTTGCACTCAACCTCATGGGTTACTTTCTCATCCATGAAATCAAATGTGACTCTTACTTTGTTGTGCAAAGCATAACCCTTTTGAATCGTATCTTTCACAACAAAATTTAATAATTCAATTGCCCAGATCAAAAAGTAAATGAATTTTGAAGTTTGAATCATCGTAAATATGAAATTAAAATATTACACAACAACTTGATTCTTCACATAAACATTTCTTTTTGTAGAGAGAAGGAAAAAGAATCTACTCAGAATTCATGAGGAAGACACAATAAAACATGGATTTTTATATAAAAATAAGTTTAAAAAATAAGAAAGAAAAGTTGAACAACTTAACTCAATCTCTTCCTCAAGCAAATCATTTGAAATTCCTTTGAGTTTCTTTCTCTCTTTACAATAACACTCAAATCTCTCTTAGAAGTGTAAGGAAGAAGAAATCTCTCACTTTCTCTCTCATTTTATAACTCTTAGAGACACTTGCACATTCTCCACCACATTAGAACTCACGCCCCACTCACTAACACTCTCTAAAGACTCATGCCAACCCCCTCATTTTAACATAAAAAACACTATTTTATAATGTTGGGACAAATTTCCCAAGAGTCTCCATAAGCACCTCTTAAAAATTCATCCAAATTCAATACATTTGTGAAAATAACCATCTCTAGGGCCTAGGCGTTGAAATCTGGCGCATATACGAGATCTTCTCTATAATCTGGCGCTTAGGCGCTAGTTCAATTTTTTGGAAAACACCACTTTTAACTTCAAATTTCGTACTTTTTGCATTCCTTAAGCTCTAGATACCTAGACTTAGTATATCTGCAAGAAAACATAAAAATACCTTTCTTTAAAGTGTAATATTACCAAAATAAGCCTTAAATAAATATGAAAAATTGAACATATTTTAGTGTATCAAAATCCCCCAAACTTAAATGTTATTGTCCTCAAGTAACTCTTTTACTACATAAAAAAAGTATGACTTAAGGCAGTGAGCATCACTTAAAAACTTCTATAGTTTTTGTTTTATAAAGACAATATTAAGACTTTAGAAAAATTTTTAATGACTTAGGTTAAAACTAAAAATGTAAGAATATCTAATACTTAAGTCAAAGAGTTTTGGTTTCCTATTCAATTCAAGAATAATTGTAATTTGTCATATTAAGGATGCTTAGAAAAACTATATGAAAAATAACTTCATTAGTAAAGATGCTAATAATTTAATATAAGTTTAGGAATGTATTTGAGTCTCTTTCCTTAAGTTGATTCAAGTGAAGCCAATTNATTCAAGAATAATTGTAATTTGTCATATTAAGAATGCTTAGAAGAACTATATGAAAAAGAACTTCATTAGTAAAGATGCTAATAATTTAATATAAGTTTAAGAATGTATTTGAGTCTCTTTCCTTAAGTTGATTCAAGTGAAGCCAATTTTTTATTAGGCATCTCTTCAAGCTTCTCCTCACATATATTTTTCTTTTGCTTTTCTTTTTCTTTTTCTTTTCTTCTTTTCTTTTTCTTTTATATTAAGATCATTTTTTATCCCTTTTTTTATTTTTTTTTTATGTGAGGATTATTATATTTGGATAGCCTTTAATGATTTTGAACTTCACTATCCTCTTCTTAGAGTTAAAAATCTCATACATAAATTACTTATAAATGCATATTAGCTTTAACATTTTTCATAAAGTCTCAATCCTTTCTTTTTATATAACTCTAAGGCACTCTTAATATTTCAAAAATACAATTTTCTTTACTTTAAATAGTACACACAAAACCTTATACTCTTATATTAAATATCTTAACTTCTAGACCTAATCTTCATTATTAAAGATTTTTACTTAAGTCTAAAATCATATTTATAAAATAAAAAATATAGTTATTTTTAACTTGACCTCTGATACCAAAAGTTATGTTAAAAATAATTTTAAAAATATAGTTTAGTAAGGACAAATAAAAGTTAGTTTCTTTTAAGAAAATTTTTTCTTCCCCCAAACTTAAATTTTTAATAAATAAAACATTTAATAAAAAATAAAGGTAGAAAGAAAACATAAAATGCATTTAAATAGAACTAGAAACTTTGCAGGTACCAATTTAAAAAGAACAGGACATAAAATATTATGTAAAACATGACATATAGAAAAGATTTGGTAAGTAGAAAAGAGTACTAAATATAAGCAACAAATTGTAAAAATCAACAACACTGAAAAAATAAAACGAACGATCTACATCTACGCATAAAAAGTTTAACACATGTTCATAATACATATGATTGAAAAAGAAAGTTCACTACATTAACCACATGAAAAATAAAATCAAACTACATAAAATAAGCTTGAAAATAAACTTCTCATCATCATCATCCTCTTCAGCATCTTCATCTTCTTCTTCAGATTCTACCTCAGGCTCATAGGGTGTAAATCGTGGGCAGGTAGGGAATTCTACATTATGATCGCCCCTCAAATACTTTGTCATGACCTCATTATATGCAATCTCATAATCGATCATCCTCTACATGTATTCATCATTATGATAATTACTTGCCTTCTTAGTCATCTGATTCCTAAGTGTCAAAATATCACTCTGCAGAAAAAGTAACTGCTCCATAACATTCTATAAAGAAGTATTGTGGGAAGTGGAAGGTCTAGAAGCTGAAGTAGATGGTATGTCACAACTTTTTCCTCTAACTTTTTTGTCCAACTTGCAACTCATATGTATGAACACTAGGCTTACTGATAGGTTTAAGTGGTTGTATCAATTCTTCAGATCTATCATACCCCACTCCAAATTGATCACATCGAGTAAAAATCAAAGTCGAGCAACCTAAACCTTCAGTAGAGCAACCTCTAGAAAAATTATGGGCATTTCGATAGATAAAGGCACCAATGTTTATTTTCTTCATTTATTGAATGTATAAATTTAAAGTAGCTCTCTCCTTAGTAACTTCACTCAAATGATTTGTTGGAAGGAGTCGAGTAGAAATAAAATAATGTTAGAATTTAGATTGAGCATTAAGCATAGAAGTAGAGAAGTTTACCTTATGATCATTCTTCATCTTCCAAAATCCTCTTCAATCAGTCAGATAAGCAATAACTTTGTCCAATGTGGAATCAGAAGTATCAAAAGTAGTGTACTCATAATGAAACTCGTCTCTCAATCCATATAATGAATTTATCCTCTCGGGGGTAAATTCTACATTCTTACCTCGAACAAAAACTTAATCATTTGTAGCTTGCAGTAGGTTTGCATAGAACTCCCGAACGATAGAAACAACTGCTACATTAGTGAAATAACAGATTTCTTCCCAATTTCGTGCCATAATCAATCCCTTATTAGGACTGTCGAGATTGTAAAATGCACGTTCCTGAATAAGCTTTCTTGCATGAGTTGAGTATTATAGTGATGTTGTGCGTTGATATTGACAAATTTCTTCATATCACAAGCCTCCTTTCCCATCATCTTACTCATTTTCAGAGCCATAAAGTTCTAAAGATTCAAAATAATTTCACATAAATTTGCTATAAAGATAAAATAAACTCCTAAAATCAAAATTATGGCTAAGAAACTTCACACCATGGATTCTTAACTAAATTTCTCCAAAACTTCTAATTTTCAGTTTTTCCATAATGTAGTAGAAATTCACGAAGAAAATAAAAAAAAATTCTAAGTTAAAGTAAAGCTCTTACCAAGAGGATATGAGATCCAATAATTTCTAGCCCCAAAATCGCCTCAAATCTAACTATTGGGAAGCCCTAGTTGGCTATTCGCCCCTATTCACAAGGTTGAAGACGACCCTGAGCGGAAAAATGGCAGGCACTTTCAATTTTTGCAATTTTAATGGTCCAGCGGATCTGGCTCCTAGGCGCCAAAACCCACGCCTAGACGCCAAAACCCACGCCTAGGCGCTAAAACCCACGCCTAGGCGCCAATGCTAAAAAATTCTTTTTTTTTATTTTTTTTTGTAAAAAGCATTGTACACCAAAGCAATCCATCTTCTAATTAGTTTAAATTCACTTTAATTTTCATAATTAAGTAATCTACTAACATCAATTTTTCACAAACAACAAACAACTTTACATTTTTATATATAAATCTAAGCAAGTACAAACAAGTATTTTGAAATCACACATAAATTCAACGTCAAAATCACACCAACAACACTTAATGATGAAAACTAAATAATAAAATACTAAAAGCAAACATAATAAGTCCGATATTGAAAACTAAGGAAATCCAATACAACTAAACACCCACAAGCTCTTATAAACCAGAATTCCAAACTTCGGGGTTACTACACATCTTCATCTTTGTTATTGTCATCATCTCTAAGATCTCCCTTGGATTGACGATGCATGAATGTTATAGAAAGGACAGTGAGAAAATTCATCGGTCGAGTCTTCTTTGATCCAACAATTTTTCTTGTACATTCATATTGTAGCCTCTTCCATAAGTTTAATGAGATCAAATTGCTCTTTAAATCTCTAATCCAAATGGTTGAACTGATCAAAAATTGTGTCAATCGCATTCAGAATATTAGTTATCTCATTCTCCAACTTCTTAATCTTCCTCAAAATAAAAAATGAACTCTCTGAAAATCTGGGTTGTATAGGTGATGAATTTTGAGATGATTGATCCATAAGAATATTTTTGTCATCCACTTCTCCATTTTCTAAGTAATCATAATTTAACATTGGGTTCATGAGCTTCCAAGGAATAAACACTTTTTCCCAGTTTTCATATAGAACTTATTATTGCATACAAAGGAAAAATATTGTAGATGGATGTCCATGACCAAGATTAGACCTCTTCAGTTGATTTTACAATTATAGCACCCACATCGATAGGTCTTCCATTTTGAATATGGTAGTTCAATATAACACTTTCTTTTGTCACTTTACTGATTTTTGTAATAGGGATTAATTTTGCAGAGATAAAGATATGCCAAAGCTTTTATGCAAAATTTAACATTGAAGAAGGAAAACTTACATTATTGTTATCTCATATCTCCCATGTTCTATCTTCATCTATCTTCATCCGTTAAGAATCTAAAAACTTCATCCATATTGTCTTTTGTAGGGGCAAAGTTGGCATAATGACAAATTGGAACATTCTCCATCATGAACAAGTCATTAATCTATGAAGGAGTAAAAGGTACCCACCTGCCTCGAACATAGAAAATTCTTTGATTTATCCCGCGAAGATTTGCATAAAATGCCTTCACAACAGGAATTACTATTGCCACAGTGGTGTAGCATAGAACTTCTCCTCGCCTTTGCAAAATGATTTCTTCCACAATAGTACATGGAGTATTGAATCCTTGATTCACAAAACCTCTTTCCTTGAGCAACGACTTATTCATGAGGACAATGTCATACAATCTCTGCGAATCAAAACTAATGAACTTTCGTCGGTTGAAAATCCCATACTTGGAAGTTTCCTTGGATTTGGAGGCCATAAGAATAATATTTAGTGGTCCTCTCTCTTTCTACTAATTTAATTTGACTCAAAATGACAGGTTTTGGGAGTTATATAAAGAAAATTTCATCAAAATATCCAATAAACGTTTCTGGGCTATTTTTCAAACTGCGGCACCTAGGCACCAGATTATAGCGCTTAGGCATAAGGTTTTTTGTAAAGTGGTGCTTAGGTGTCAGATTTTTGTTCCCAGGTGCCAGCGTACAGTGAAACAAGCTCTTAGGCGCCAGTGCACATTTTTGCACCGTTTCACCTTAGCTCCAAAATAACTCTCATACCTTCCATAAAATTGAATATTTAAAATATTTTCATACATTTCATTAACATGTAAGTCATCCAAAGTACATAGAATTCTATCACAAGAGCTTATATTACGTAAAAATAAATTGAAAACACGCACACATAACTATGGGTTGCCTCCCACAAAGCGCTTGGTTCAACATCATCAGCTGGACGTTCTTAATTTTTACTCTAGGTGACCCAACATTAAAACCTCTTTAAAAATTGGTCTGTGGCCATCAAAATAAGATTTTAACCTATTCCCATTAACTTTAATTACTTTGTTGGTTTTTGGATATTCAATATCCAATACTCCATATTGGTAGACTTTTTTAACAGTAAATGACCCTAACAACCTATACTTAAGTTTTCTGAGAAATTATTTCAATCTTGTGTTATACAACAAAACTCCTTGTCCATGTTCAAATTCATTTCTATTATCTTCTTATCATGCCAATTTTTCACTTTTTCCTTGTAAATCTTAGCATTGTCATAAAATTCATTTCTCATTTCTTAGGGCTCATTTAGTTGCAATAATCTTTTCTCGCCAACATCTTTCAAATTAAATTTAAATTCTTTAATAGCCCAATAAGTTTTATGCTCTAATTCTACTGGTAAGTGACAAATCTTCACAAAAATAAGTCTATATGGAGAAATTCTTATAATAGTTTTATAAGCTGTTTTGTAAGCCCATAATGCAGTATCTAATCTAGCAGACCAATCTATTTTGTTAGGATTTATAGTTTTTTCCAAGATTCTCTTAATTTCAAGGTTAGATAATTTTGTTTGACCGGTACTCTGAGGATGATAAGTAGTGGAGAGCTTATGTTCTATATCATATTTTTTCCAACCAACTTTTCAATTTTTTTATTCCTAAAATGAGATCCCCCATCTATAATGATTACTCTAGACATTTCATATCTTGTAAAGATATTTTGCAATTAAAATTTAGTCATCACATCGAGGTAAAGCAACTTCTTCAATCCATTTGGAAACATAGTCTACTGCAATTAATATATATGGATTTTCAAATGAGGGAACAAATGGTCCCATAAAATTCAATCGTCATATATCAAATATTTCAACTTCCAATGTAAAATTTAGGGTCATTTTTTTTGAAATATTTCCTACTCGTTGACATCGATCACATATTTTTATATGTGTAATAAGATCCCTAAATTGAGTAGGCTAATAAAATCTAGATTGTAAAATTTTATATGAAGTTCTACCAATTCCAAAATGTCCCCCAAATTCAGAATCATGACATTTTTGAATTATCTTTTCAGTTCCTTCATATGGTACAAATCTTTGAATAACCTGATCTTTACATTGCTTATATAAATTTGGGTCATCCCAAAAGAAAAAATTTGCATCGTGAATAAATTTTTTTATGTTGTTATGTTGTTAATCCATAGGGTAAAAGATCACTAACAATATAATTCAGTATGTGCACCTACCATGACATGTGCCATTCATTAATAATGTACATATGTTCCTCAGTAATATTTTCATTAATTTCCATTTCATAATTAAATGATCTTTCCTGATCTAGCCTAGATAAATGATTTGTTATTTGATTATCAGATCCCTTCCTAGCTACTACCACGAAATCAAATTCTTGCATCAGAAGGATCCATCTAATTATATTTGGTTTCACATCCTACTTTTGCATCAAATATCTTATAGTAGAATGATTAGTATGCACAATAAATTTAGCTCTAGTGAGATATGATCTAAGCTTATCAAAAGCATAGACAATTGGGAATAACTCTTTCTTAGTAGTTGTATAATTAATTTGAGCTTTATTCAGAGTTCTACTTGCATAATATATAATTTTAAAAATTTTGTCATATCTTTGCCCTAATATAGCCCTAATTTCATATTCACTAGCATCACACATTAGCTCAAACGGTTTCTCTCAATCAGGTGAAACTATTATAGAAGTAGTGATTAATTTTTCTTTTAATAATTCAAAGGCATTAATGAATTTTTTATTGAAATCAAATTTTATTTCTTTCTCTAATAATTTACATAGAGGCTTAGAAATTTTTAAAAAATCTTTAATATATCACCTGTCCTAAAAACTTCTAACCCCTCTCAATGTTGTAGGAGGAGGTAATTTAGCTATAACTTGAATTTTCGCCTGATCTACTTCCATACTATTTTTAGAAATTTTATGTCCAAGTACAATACCTCCTACAACCATAAATTGATATTTCTCCCAATTTAATACTAAATTAGGAGAATATAGTGAAAAGATCACTACTAGGTGGAGTGTGATACAACTAAAATATTTAGACATATTTTTATACCTATTTTTGAGATATTGCACTTTAATGGAAGGTATTTGTGTGTTTTTCTTTAAGGTACAAGTAAAAAAGTGAAATGCTAAAAGGAGTGAAAAGGATCAAATTTGGAGCAAAAATGTAAAAATGGTGCAAAAGAGTTTTGGCGCCTAATCACCAGATCCAGCGCTTAAGCGTCGGTAAAACAGAGAAGGTCGCGCCTAAGCGCCAGAGATCCTGCGCTTAAGCATCAGAGGCGGTTATTTGACGGTTTAATTCATTTTGCTGAATTTTAAAGAGACATTTGAGGCACTTATTGACTAAAGATGGTGGTTATGACCACTAAAAAAGAAAATATGATTAAAAGACTTGTGAAAGGAGGCATCCTTTGAAAAATACATCTAATTGGGACACATTTTGAAGAGTTATCAATGCACCGCTTGGAGATTTATAAAAGAAGGAAGTTGAGACTTCTTAAAGTTTGCTTGAAAAGGGGGAGTTCTGAGAAATTCTCAAGATAGTTTGGAGAGATTTTCAGGCACCACAAAAATGTACTTTATCCTTTTTTTTTAATTTTATTATGAGAGTTAAGAGTGTTATAAAAGAGAAGAGATTCAAAGGAACTTCAAGAGTTTGGTGGAGGATTTGAGATTAAGTTTTTATTTTTTATTTTTAAATAACTTTTGATTTTAATTGAGACTTATTGTTGGTTTGACAAAGATTTCTACTTTTAAACTTAAAGTGTGGTTTTGCTCTCTCCATGAATTCTGAGTAGTTTTCTTTATCTTTCTCCATTAAATGATAAGTAACTATAGTGTTAGCTGGAAGCTGTGGAGAGTATTAATCTTTAATGTTGGAAGAAGTTGTGATGATTTAATTTCATGCACTTCATTTACTTCTTGATTTGGTCTATCTAGATGTTAAAATTTGTTGTGAGAACATGTAAGAACCGAGCTGGTATTGTCTTACTCAACAATTGGAAAGAATCACATGAGGTTGTATGAATGAGAATGTAATTCATATGATTTAGTTAAATAGGGAAATATTCATTGAAGGGTGTAGAGTTAGAGGACTTTAAAGTGACAGGTTAAACGGTAGGAAAATATTCATTGATGAGTGTAGATTTAGAGGACTTTAAAGTGAGAGGTTAAAGCCCCCATTGGAAATAATCATTGAAGGGTGTAGAGTTAGAAGAATTTAAAGTGACAGGTTAAAACCCCCAACTTGGTTTTAAGAATCACATGAGGTTATATGAATGAGAATGTAGTTCATATGATTGAGTGCAAATAAATAGGAATCGCATGAGGTTGTATGAATGAGAATGTAATTCATATGATTTAGTGCAAATAAATAGGGAAATAATCATTAGGACTTTAAAGTGATAGATTAAAGCCCCCAACTTGGTTTATTGTTTTAGGCTCTGATACGAGATGTTAGCCCCTAGGTGGAGGGAATCAAGGGAACTCTAGAGTGAGAGCTAGTATCTTCTTTGTCATGCCGGTCTTCAGAATTATTCAAACTTTAAATTAGCCAATGTTCTTTATAATATCTCTAGTAAGGGTAAAAAATAATATTGCTCCTATTTGAAACAACACAATTTGCATAGTTCCACAACATAAATCATATACTTATTTGTTGATTCATGATAAGGAGAAAGATATTTTCATATTAAGTGTTTTTCTTTTACATAAACTCAAGTTATCCTTAGAAGTTATTATTATTTTGTCAAAATCTCAAAAATACCAAAAAGATTTGAATTTTAATTTCTATAAAAATATCTATAGTTTAAGTAATTGTCTTTTTGAAATAGAAAGTTTGTTGATCAATAGTGTATATTGTAATTTTTTTCCTATGGGTTTGATATTCAAGTCTTAATAAAAAAGTCTTATACTACTTGATAACAATATGTATACTTGCGTAGTATCCATATATATATATATATTAAAAAGTTAAATTCTTATTTTCTTCAGGATCAAGTTTTTGGTTCTGTTACAAAGTAAAGAAACATAAGTGAAAAATATCATAAAAAACATTGTTATATTGTTGCATATAAACAGTCGGGATCATAGTGCAGTGTGGATAATTTGGTAATCAAGAGCAAGCAGTGAATAGATCACATGTGTGATTTTAGGATCATGTTTGAACGATTATGATAATATAATATTAAGATGAATCCCTTAAAATGTGCCTTTGGTGTTACCTCTAATAAATTTCTACGTTTTGTTGTTCATCATCAGGGAATCGAGATCCACCCAGATAAAATTAAAGCCATCTTAAAAATTCCACCTCTGAGGTCTTGGAAGCAGCTACGATCCTTTTAAGGTAAACCAGCATACCAAAGACGCTTTATATCTAATCTGTCTGGGAGATTGATTAAAAAGCATGTCAAATTCATTTAAGACGAGAAATGCCAACGGGGCCTTTGAGGATATTAAGCAATACTTAATGATACATGTTGTATTGGTTGTCCTTATCCCAGGAAAATCTTTGATACTTTATACCACAACCTTAGACGACTCTCTCAGAGCCCTGTTAGCTCATGCATGATATACCTAAAAAATGACTACTTTTTCATATATATTTTATGCTCAATTTTAATGATTTTTAATGATATTACAGTTTAAAGGAAGATATTTTACATATTTTTGGTTTCAGGGACAAGAAATAGAGTTGTAGAGAAAAAGAAGCAAAAACGGTGCAATTTGGAGCAAAAACGAGCAAGAAAAATTTTTTTTCCTAGCACATTTCAATATGTCTTTCTATGCTTAATCTCATTTACTTCTCACATATTTTTGAATGAAATTACACTTTAAAGAAATGTTGTTTTCATTCTTATTTTATAGGTTTATCTGTTAGAAACGAAACACAACTGAAATAGAGCTAAAACGGAGCCAAACAATAGAGCTACTGCAGACTGGCGTCGAAGGTGCCCAGACCGACACCAACAGTGCCTGAGTTTAGAGAAGTGACAAAAAGTGGCTCTGACAGCTCCCATACCGATGTCAACAGCGTTCGGGGCGATTATGGACCGATTTTTCGCTCAACTGATTCAAACACCCCATGAAGTGATTCAATGCATCTAGACACTTGGAGAAGGCTCTTGAATGAAGAGACATGTCTTTTGGATGAATATATTTGTCTCTTGGGAAAAATGAGGGAATTTGTGTCTCTTTAAAAAAGAGGGCTTGACGCCTCTCATGTGCGTGCGTGTGTGGGGTTTTATGTCTGTGTGTGTGTGTGTGCGTGTGCGTGAGTATGTGTGAGTGTGTTGTAGAGTAAATTCTTGTGTGTGAAGAGAATTTTCTTGAAGAATTGTAAGAGGAGAAGGAAGGTGAGAGGTTTCTTATTCATTACACTTCTAAAGAGAATTTAGAGTTGATTGTAAAGAGAGAAAGTGTTACAAGAGAACTTTGAGGGATTTGCTTGAGGAGGAGTCTAAGATAAGTTGTGTTCTTTCATTTCTTTATTTTGTAAACTTATTTTTATATATATAATCGGTGTTTTGTCATATCTTCCTCATGATTTCTGAGTAGACTTCTTTATCTTTCTCCCTACTCTGAGATATGATGACATGAAGAGATAACTTGGACGTGTCATTTTAAAATATAAAATAAATTGTGATGATTTTTTTACTTCATTCTTAATTTACTTTTTCAATATGGCCAATTGAAATGTTAAAATCTGTTGTGAAATATATGATCTGGGGCATGGAGTATGAGTTCTGCAATAGAGTGAGAATCACATTTAATTCCATATATGAGTGTTTCGTTCATGGAATTGGGTGCAAATAAATAGGAAAATATACTTTGTTGGGTATATAATTGGAGATTTTAGGGTGACATACTAAAATCCCCAATTTGTTCTTAGTGTTTAAGAACTAAAGTGAGTGTTGGCCTTCACGGGAAGGGAAGCGGGAGCTCTGAAGTGAGAGCCGGTATCCTCCCAGCATAACCACGGATTTTGGGACTAAACCTGAGATTAGTCATTGATTCTCTATAACACTGAATCAGAGAAGAGAATTAAAATTGTTCTTATTGACACAATACAAATTCAAATCATTTATCTCTATCATTAACCAAAAATTCATTGTTGTGGGAAGGATATTTTCTTAAATTTGAACTCTTCGTCACATAACTTTGTTTAGTCTTAGTAAATTTAACTTTAAAGTTTAGAAATTAATTTAGTAAACTTAGTTCCGTTAGCATACATTAAAAACACTTTAATCAACCTTCTAAACTAATTCCTTATGGTAGTAGAGTAGAATTATCCTAAAGGATTTCATTCCTCGCTTCTTTGTGGGATCAATAGTGAGGTTCTTAAGGAAAGCTCTATATTACTTGAAGCAATATGTGCACTTGCGTAGAACCACTAGTGTGTGAATTATTTTATATATTTTATAAATATTTTGATTTTCCACATTAACTACTTAACATAAATTAGGTCAAGTTTTTTGCCATATTTTTTGAAAAGCTAAATTACTATGTAATTTCGAGACGGGTCAAGTTCTTGACATTGTTACCATGAATTTAAATTTACATAAAACACAAAAAAATAAAACACACTAGGGGCGCATTAATGCACGGGGGCCAGCTACTACTAATTGTAAATCTGCAGTTCAATCCCAAATAAAAATAAATTCAATATAAATAATTTTATCTTTTAAAATCTCTAAGCTGCCAAACCCGTAATAATAACGCAAGTATACATATCGCTCAAGTAATAAAGGGCTCTAATAGAGTCCTAAGTATTGATCCCACAGGCAGTTGGAAATTCTTATGGTTATAGCGTCAAACACAATATTCAAACTATAAAACTTAAGTAGGCAAAACAAATCTAAACTAAATTTAATGTTCGCTAAAGGAAATGTAGTTGAAAGAACTAAGTTAACTAAACTAATTGCTAAACTTCAAAATAAAGTTATAAAGA
Organism: Phalaenopsis hybrid cultivar; assembly: GCA_002079205.1. NCBI lineage: Eukaryota > Viridiplantae > Streptophyta > Magnoliopsida > Asparagales > Orchidaceae > Phalaenopsis > Phalaenopsis hybrid cultivar. Next base: position 138,908 of record JXCR01136985.1, read on the forward strand.
CTAAATAGAGTTTTGAAATGAAGAATTCAAATTTAAGGAAGCATCATTCTCCTTTACAATGAGTTTATGGAATGTGAAGAAATTAAAATCATTTAAAATACATATATAAAATTGTACTGTGTCAAATATGAGCAATCATATTCTTTACCCTCTGAGAATGCATAAAGAACATTGAGTAATCTAGAGTTTGGTCCCTAAATTCGTGGTTAGGTTGAGAGGATACTGGCTCTCACTCCCGAGCTCTCACTTCTCCCTCACCTGAGGGCTAACAATCTCACTTTAATTTCCAAACAGCTGAACCAAATTGAGGATTTTAATCTATCACCTTATTATCTCCAATTATGCACCCTTCAAAGTATATTTCTCTATTTATTTGCACGCAACCTCATATAATACATTCTCACCCATGAAATTGAATGTGATTCTTACCTTATTGTAGAAAGCATAGCCTTTTCGGATCATATGTTTCTCAACAAATTTTAACATTTCAATTGGCCAGATCGAAATGTAAATGAAGATCAGATTTCATATCATCACAATTTATTAACATTTAAAACCTTATAAAATAAAACCAATTCTTCACAAAATCATATCTCATTATAGGGAGAAAGATAAAGAAGGCCACACATAATTCATGAGAAGGATACGACAAAACACAAATTATATATATATATATATATATAAATAAGTTAACAAAACAACAAAAGAAAAGAACACAACTTATTTCAAACTCTTTCCAAAGCAAATCCCTAGAAGCTCCCTTTAATCACTTTCTTTACTTACAATCTTACTCAATTCTCTCTTAGAAGTGTAATGAAGAAGAAATCTCTCATCTTCTCTCTCCTCTTACAAACTTATAAGAAAATCCTCCCTTCTCTCTCACACCAAATTCTCTTTCTCTGTCTCATGCCCCCTCTCTTTTCTTCCCTAGACTCTCCTCTTTTAATTAGGGCTAAAAAAGAATTCAAAATTCCCTCCAATTTTTCTCCCCAAAATTCACACCTTTTGCACCAAGAGATAATTCCTTTCATCCAAAAGACATATCTCTTCATTAGAGAGCTTTCCAAAGTATCTAGATGCATTGAACCACTCCATGGGATGCTTGAAATGTTTGGAGCTATCAAAATTCGCTCAAAAACTGTCACGAACAGACTTACTTCATCTTAATTTGTCGCTAGCGCTTTTGGCGTCAATTTGGCGCCTTTGGTGCCACTTAATGAAGCCCACACTTTTTCTATATTTTGGCGCTTCTGGCGCCAATCTGCTGCTTCTCTGTAAAAGGACACCTCTAGTGCCAACTCTAAGGAAAATGGCGCCTTTGGCGCCAGGATCACGAAAATCTCCATTTTGGCTCCAAATTTCCTCCTTTTTGCTACGTTTTGCTCCAAATACATAAAATTGATATACTTGCAACAAAAATATAAAAATGCCCTTCTTTATAGTGCAATATCACCAAAATAAGCATAAAATGTATACATAAAATAGTATATTATTTTGGTGGATAAGATCTCTCAAACTTAAATGTTACTTGTCCTCAAGTGACCTTTTTACTACACAAAAATATGGCTTATGACAGAGATTAACTAATAAACTTCTATAATTTGTTTTTATTAATATAATAGTATAACTTAAGAAAAACTTTTAACAACTTAGGTTAAAATTAAAAGTATAAGAACATCTAGTAATCAAGTTTAAGAGTTCTGAATATTCATTCATTTCAAGAAGTATTGTAATTTGTCATATGAAATATACTTAGAACATCCATATGAAAAAGAATTTCATGAAAACTTTATTAATAAGGACTTAATACTCAGATACAAGTTTAGAAAATGTAATGAAGCTTTTTTCCTCAAGTTGATTCAAGTGAAGCCAATTTTTGATTAAGCATCTTTTCAAGCTTCTCCTCACATGTTTTTATTTTCTTTTTCTTTTTCTTTTTTTTTCTTTTCTCTATCTTTTTTTTTTCTTTTTTTCTTTTTATTAGGATCTTTTTCAATCCTTTCTTTTCTTTTCTTTTTGATGTGAGAATTACTATATATGGATAGCCTTTAATAATTTTGAACTTCACTATCCTCCTTTTAAAGTCAAAACTTCTTACTTTCATTCACTTTATAAATTCATACTAGCTTTGAAGATTTTTCATAAAGTCTCATTCTTCTCTTCTTACATGAAACTCTAAGATTCTTAATACTTTAAAAATACAGTTTTCTTTTCTTTAAATAAAGAACAAAGTCTTATTCTTTCATGCTAAACATCTTAACTCTAGAATTGACCTTCATTATTAAAGATTTTTTCTTAAATTTACCATAATATTGACAAACAAAAATATAGGAATTCAAAGTTAAACTCTAATATCCATGGTCATGTTAAATTAATTTTTAAAAATATAGTTAATTGAGGACAAATAAAATTTAGTTCACTTCTTTTAAAGAAAATTTTCTTTCCAGACAAACTTAAGTTTTTAAATAATAAAAAAAGCATTTAGTACAAAAAACTTGCAGGCGAAAGAAAACAGTAAATGCATAAAAATAAAACTAACCCATAGAGGATTCTGAATATGAAACTTGGCTCTTGATATTTTGCAGGTGCTAACTTAAAAAGTACAGGCTTTAAAACATTAAATGAGTAGTAATATATTAAAAGATTTGCTAAGAAAAGATAAATTAAAGACATAAACAGTAAACTAAAAATGCTGAAAAATAAAAGTCTATAATTTACCATTACATACACAAGTTCAATAAATCTACAAATTAAATACATAAATGTTCCACATTTACAATCAATAATAAAACAAAACAAATAACAACACACAAAAACAAACAAAATCTAAATAAAAGTTACTCTTCATCATCCTCCTCCTCCTCCTCTTCTTCTTCTTCTTCTTCTTCTTCTTCTTCTTCATGCACATAAGGCGTGAAGCTGGGGCATGTAAGAAACTCTACTGTATGATCACCCCTTAGAAATCTAACCATCGCCTCTTCATATGCAATATTGTGTTGGACTCTTTTCTGCTTATATTCATCATTGTAGGCATTTCTAGCTTTGATACTGCCTATTCTACTTTGCATTTCTATAAGATCTGATTGCTGAATCATTAACTGCTTCATAATATTTTCAAGTGCAATAGAACCAGAAGTAGATGGTCCTGCAGCAGATGTGGAGGGTCTATCACTACTTCCACTCCTAGATCCTGTGAATTATTCAAATTTATGCAGAGTGGGTTTTCCAATAGGTTTTAGTGGTTACAATGCTTCTTCATTTCTACCAAATTCTACTCTTAATTGTTCACATAAAGTGAAATTCAGAACAGGATATCCCAAACCACTAGCTATCCCACTTCTAGCAATGCTTTGATCATTTTTTACAATAAGAGCACCAATATCAATTGTTTTCATTTGTTGAATACATAAATTCAGCACTGCTCTTTATTTAGTTACTTCGCTCAGGTGGTTAGTGGCAAACAAATTTGTAGAGATGAAGTAATGCATGCCTTGGATTGAACATTCAACATGGAAGTGGAGAAATTGACTTTGTGATTATTTTTAATTTTCCATTCTCCTCTTCAATCAGTCCGAAAGGCAATCACTTCATCAAGTGATGACTCAGTCATCACAAATGTAGCATACTCACAATGAAAAGCATTTCTCAGTCATAAAATTCATTGATTCTTCTTCAAGTAAATTCGACCTGCTTACCTTAAAAAAATGTAATCGTTCGTTGTTGATACACCAAAAATATATACATTTTTAAACCCATATTTTATACTCATTTTTGGTGATATTGCACTTTAAAGGAAGGTATTTTTCATGTTTTATTGTAGATTGTTGATTTTTAGGACTTGGAGCAAAAATGAAGCAAAAAGGATGAAATTTAGAGTCAAAATGGAGTTTTTGAAGAAATGTTCAGTGCTGACGGCACCATTTGACAATGAGCGTGATCTAATTAAATAGGCACTTGTGTCGACAACCCCAGAATGGGTGTCGATGGCGCCAGTGTTGGTGCAGACCCTATTTCTAGAAGATTTGACAAATTTGGATGCTTTTTGAAGAGTTTTTGGATGCACCTATTAGAAAACTGACCCTAGACTCTATTTAGAGCCAAAATTGATCAGAAAAGAGCCCCCCTTCGCTCCTTCACGCCCTTTTGCAACCTTCAACCGCTTTACACTTTCTTCCACTCCATTCCACACCATTAGTCATTTATTTCATTTATGTTTTTTAGTTTATGGTGAGTTTAAGTGTGAATTCTTCTCTAAGAGTGTTGGAGAGGGAGAGAAGTGAGAGATTTCTTCTTCCTACATTTCCTAAGAGAGGCTACAATGGATTTGCTTTGAGAAAGAGTTTCAGATAAATATTGTTTGTTTATTATTGTTATATGAACTTTCTTTTATATATAAAATTTGTGTTTTGTTGTATCTTTCTCATGAAGTCTGAGTATTTCCTTTATCTTTCTCCCTACTCTGAGATATGGTGAAATGAAGAGATAATTTTGATGTGCCAATATTAAAATATAAAATAAATTGTGATGGTTTTTCAACACTGTTCTTAATTTACATTTCGATCTGGCCAATTGAATTGTTAAAATATGTTGTGAAACATATGATCCGGGAAATAGAGTGTGAGTTTTAAAACAGAGTGAGAATCACATTTAATTCCATGGAGTGTTTCATTCATGGAATTAAGTGCAAAAAAATAGGGAAATATATATTGTTGGGTTTAGAATTAGAGATTTTTAGGGTGACAGACTAAAATTCCCAATTCGATCTTAGTGTTTAAGAGCTAAAGCGAGAGTTAGCTTTCAGGGGAAGGGAAGTAAGAGCTTTGGAGTGGTAGCCAGTATCCTCCTAGTCTAGCCACATATTTAAGGACTAAAACTGAGATTAGCCAATGATTTTCTATAACACTTAATCAAGGCGGAGAATTAACATTGCTCATATTTTTCATAATACATATTTAAACCATTTATTTCATCTCATTTCACCAAAAAACTCATTATAATCGGAAAGATATTTTTTCATATTAGAAAACTTCATAAAAAAAACATAGTTTATAAATTATTATTTTAGAATTTGCATTTAAATTTTGCTAATAGTTAATAATTTAGTTCTCATAGTATCTCAAACATTCAAAATTTGTGACAGTAATTTCATTGTATTTCTGTGAATTTTTTAGTTAATTTATCATTTCAAATTTAAACCTTCCTCGTTGGATTGATATTTGGGACTTAAATAGAAAGTCTTATATTACTTGATAACGATATGTATACTTGTGTAGAATCCCAACATTAAGTGTTTAATGTTATTATTCATAAAATACCACATGAAGTTTTTTGGCGTCGTGCTGACCTCACTTTTGATTGTGGTTTAGTTTTTCTCTTTAGTAGCCTAGGGTTTAGCCGTAGGACTTTCCTGTTGACTATTCATAGAAAATTAGAAAAGGAACCCTCACCATTAGAAATTCTAAACTCCCATTTGCTCAACTTGAAGCTCTACATATTTTTCCTAACCTCTAGCACTTAGTAGGTGGGGTCAGTATGGGGGAGCTCAAGGAGAGTCCCCTTTAGAACTATTTGACCTTAGGGTTGACTCTGGGTGTTGGTCTGGAGCTAATACACTCACTTACACTTACCTACACTCACTCTTACCCACAATCACTCACAACCCTAAACCCAAAATTGTTGACTTTGATCCCTTAATCTTTGGGCAAACTCATGTAGATGGTCCCCCAAACCCACTAGCCTTAGGCTAGGGTTTAGCTAAGACCAGTGCATAGAAAACCCAAATGGGGATTCCATTGGTCCATGGCTCATATAGGGTGGTTGGTACCCCAATTCTACCAAAATATTCAACTTGGCCTTTTGCCCCTAAATCCCCCAAAATTACCTAGATACCGTGGAGCCCGAAATTTGGTCAAAATTCCCAAATCCAATCCTAATTGGCCCATGCTTTGAGCTCAATTTTGATCCAGGTCAAACCCCCAATTTTGGCCCTATGACTTAATCCCACCAAATTGAACCCCCATAGCCTACTCAATTTGACCCATTGTATATTGAAAACTCTTCATAACAATCCTACACATCAAATTTGACATTCAATTGGCCTTGGTGAAGCCTCGATTTCATTTAATTTTGACCTAAGTCCAAAAAATCCCTAAACATGCCCCAAATTGGCCATGCCTTCAAATTCCATCAAATTGATTGCCCTAATCCCAAAATTGGCACCCAATTTATGTTTAAAACTCTTCATGATATTCCTATAGACCATTTTCAACAATCAATTTGGACTTAGCCCAAGCCTAGCCCAATCTAAACACAAGTCTAGCCCATCATACCCAAATTGACTGAAATTCCAAAATTCTTCAAATTGAACCCCCAATTGAACTCAAAATCATTCCAATCCTTCACCAAAAATCTTCATTACAATCATCTACACAATGTTAATCAATTAATTGGGTTCAAAGTCATGGCTAGCCTAACCCAAACCTAAATTTTAGTCATTTGGACCTAAATTGAACCCATGCACCAAAATTAACCTAGCCATGTCAAATTGATCAAGGCAAGACTTCTAAGGCCAACTTTTGGTTCCTAGTGACCAAGCTAGACTCACTTAACCCACCCTAGATAAGACATGGACCAAAGGTCCCCTAAATTAAGGGATTTGTTTCCTTAATTTCTTAAGCCAATAAAATCTTTGTCAAAACCCATCACCAGCCCAAATTAATTGTTGTGACAGATTCCTCTTAGGTTCCTGAGCCACCTAAGCACCTCCCCTTCTATGACCAGCCACCTTAGTCACCGGAGGAGCTAAAACTGAGATCCCTAAGCCAGGTTCAAAACCCAATTTCACCCATCCAATGTGTCTAGCTCTGATTGGCTTTAACACTTCAAAACCCTCCACCTAAGCATCATTATGCACCCTTCAATCAGCCTTGACAACCACCCTAAGCTATTTTATTTAAACCTCACTCTCATGGCCAAGAAAGGGGGTGCTAAAGTTTTCTCATGGAAAGCTTGCTTAATTGCTTTTATAGCCTCTTTGAGACCTCCTCAGTGCAACCAACCACTTCCTTGCCCTAATCTCCATCGTTGGAGCTCAATTTTTGAGTTTGATTCAGGCCGAAAACAGGACAAGTTTGGCCACACCTTCACATTGCACCAAATCTCAATTAAACTTTCCCACACCTTCACCAGAGTGAAAGAAGACAAAGCCCCATCAAAGCCCCCTCACATAAAGCCTCTACCATAGACTTTGATCAAAACCCAAATTCGGTCTTGATCAAATTTGGGTCTAGGCATTTCACCACAGCAAGAAACTTCATCCCAAGCCTCATTGGACCTCCATGAACGTGCCAAGCCCCTCTGATTGAAGCTTTCCTTCTCAGAGAAAAGGTATAAACCTCCATACTATCCCGTGCTTGTTTTGATTCTACACTTGCATAGATCTAATTTAATGGCATGTTTATCGTATGGATATGTTTGTCTCACTTAGATGAGTCTATAGGATCCAACCCGAATGAGTTTGGTTGAGAAATGAGTGAGATCTTAAGGTTTTAAAGTTAACAGTCACGAGTTTTGGCTATCTAGGACGAAGACGAGGAGCCGTTCGATCGATCGAGTATCAGATGGATGGACAAGATCGAGTCGGATAGCGCCTTCATACATGACCGCGGGCCGAGTCAACACTGAGGTGGATGTTGGAGCTGAACCAGAGGACGTCGTGTGGAGCTTTGGAGCTGCCGTAGGTTGACGCGGCGCCGTGTCACTTAAATAGAAAAATATTGATTTTTTTATTTATTTAAATGCCCATAACTTTGAAAAATTATATCTTTGCATAGAAAATCACAAAAAATAAAATAAAAATATCTTAGTGCTCAGTGAACAGAGGAGAACAATATGAAAATTATTTGAAGTTTATTTGATGTATATTTTATTTTTAATTAATTAAATGCTATTCTAAGTATTTTGATTCTCCATGCAATCAAGTATTTCACCATGGCTTGATACTTTGGCTTATTATTGCCTCTATTATGGGGGATATTTCCTGATTTTTCCAAAGTCAGAGGAGACCCCTAGACAGAGATCTATATTTTTCAAGTTTATGCATCTGATTTGGAAAATTAATTACAATAATTAGCATGTTGCTTATAAAAATCCAAGAAAATTTTGGTAGGTTCACAGTGACCAGAGAACCCTAGAAAAAATTTGTTATGAGCTAAGTCATTAAGAACACACTTAATTGTTATAAAACCCTAAAATACAAAGGAAATTAATTTGGGAAAAATAAACATCTAAATGACTTGCTTTTAATTCTCCACTATAATTTAAAGTTTAGAGGACTCCCCATAAAAATTTCAAAACATATGGAGCTCTTTGATAACCTAATTTGATTTTCTAAGTTAAATGACACTTTTAACACTTAAACTAATCATAATAGTTAAAATACAACTCAAAAATTTATGAAATTGGTTTTGGGAGCTCTCTGTGATCAGAGAAATTTTTTAAAAATAAAATTGTAATTGAAGTAAAAAATTTCATTTTTAAGCATATTTTAAATATTTAAATAATTAAAAAATAATAAAAATCATAAAATTAATAAAATTCATGANCCGCCTGCATGTATGAACAAAAACTCAAACCTGCATGTTAAATAATGATGTCACATTGCATGAAAACCAAAACTAAAATCAACCAAGATAAAATTCACTGAAGAACATTCAAAATATAAGATAACTCAAAAATCACAAACATCACAAAACAACAATTACAACTAAATTAAAACGTATCTATCGGATGATCGGAAATCCCTATGAGGAGGTAATTTACGGTTGCTAACGAGACTTCTCACGGTCTAAATGAAAGTATGGAACTCATTAAGTTAAGTTTTGTAAATTCATTTAGACTAAGTGAATCCAATAAAAAATAGTGATATCATAATGAGGGAACTGCAGGATCCTAACCAGAGTCGTTTTAATCAACTTTAATATGCCCCATAACATTTAAAAAACTACAACCATAGAGAAATCTGATTTGACATCATAACTTGACACACTAGAAAACTTGAACTCGCCAGTACAAGGAGCTTGAAACTAGCATGGTGGGCAGCATGACCATCTTCAACTGCAAAACATGTCTTCCCCGGCTAAACCAATTTCTTTCCTTAGAATTAAACAACAAACCATAGGATTTTAAGGATGCCTGCCTAGTGCAACATAAATCCTCAACTCATCTTTAGGCTTTTTTATAGCTTTATTGTACAATCTAAGCCCTAACCGGTCTTAGGATTCGAGGTTGTCGTTCGTTACGACATAAATCCTCACATCTTCCAGGCTATTTGTGTAATTATTTCACATGAATGTAGGCCCTAAATTAATAAAATTGACAAGATGAAACACTCAAATAATTTCTCCTCAAAATTGAAGCCAAATAATATGATAGATTGGAAAGTCACTGAGGTTCTCCTCCAAATCCATGACATCTCCTAGTTCTTCCTTCTTTGGATTCCAAAAACAAAATGTTTCAAATTTGAGTTGTTCCCCTTTCACACCTCTTTGTTTGATTTCATTCAAAAATCTTATCCTTTTAAACTCCTTGAAGATAATATTTCCTGATTTTTATCGAGAGTTTTCTTAGGCGACTTCGGTTATCTAAGATGTAATTAATTATAGGGGTTTGCCCTTATAGGAAGCTTATCCGAACCCAGCTTAATATAAACCCTATTTAATTCTTCATGTTAAATAGGGGAACTTGTCGGTAAATAAAACGGTTTCGCAGACCAAACGGATGTCATATATTTCTTAATTNGGACTACTCTAGCCATAGGAAACTTACATGAATTTTGAGAGAATTTTTTAAGTTACATACAATTTTCTATAATTATTGGAATAGAAAATGCATAAAAACTTAGAAAATTAAGATCTCTACCTAGGGATCTTGTATGTCTTTAAAAAAATATTCAAATTGTGCACCTAGACAGAGGCTAAAACATATAAAAATTTGAGGTCAAGATGATAATCCAATATGGATGGAGAATTGAAAAACCCCTAACACGAATTTATTTTTTACAAATAATTTATGCATCAAATTGATGTGAAAATAATTCTACATGATTTTCCTCTATTCACTGAGCAAGAGGGTAGTTTTATTTTATTTTTATGAGTTTTTTATGAAAAGTTATGAATTTTTGAAGTTTAGGGGTATTTTCTGAATTTNGAATCGAGAGAACTCTAGAGTGAGAGCTAGTATCTTCCCTGCCTAGCCGGTCTTCAAAACTATTCAAACTTTAAATTAGTCAATGTTCTTTATAGCAACTCTAGTAAGGGTAAATAATATTATTGCTTCTATTTGACATAACACAATTTGCATACTTCCACAACATAATTCATATACTTACTACTGATTCATGAAAAGAAGAAAGATATTTTTTATTAAGTGTTTGTCATTTACAAAACTCTAGTTATCTTTTTAAGATTATTACTGTTTTGTCAAAATATCAAAAATACAAAAAATATTTGAATTTTTATTACTGCAAAACATATTCAGTTTAAGTAATTGTCTTTTTAAATATAGAAAGTTTTCTAAAAGTGCATATTGTATAAATTTCCTGTGGGTTCGATATTCAGATCTTAATCAAAAAGTCCTATATTACTTGATAACGATATGTATACTTGTGTANATTATCAAAAATTTTAAATTTAACACAACCTTTGGTATTAGAGGGTGACTTCATATAACTATATTTGTGCTTCTAATAAGAAACTTAAGTAAAAATTTTCAATAGTAAAGGTTAATTTTAGAGACTAAAATATTTAGTCTGAGAGAATAAGTCTATATTTTTCTATTGTAAGTAAAGGAATTTGTATTTTTGAAATATTAAAAATCTTAGAGATTCATGTAAGAAGAAAAGAATAAAACTTTATGAAAAATCTTTAAAGCTAATATAAATTTATAAAGTGAAGGAATGTGAAAAATTTTTAACTTTAAGGAGAGGATAGTGAAGTTCAAAATCATTAATGGTAATCCAGATATAGTAATCCTTACATAAAAGAAAAAGAAGAGAACAAAAAATAAAAAGAATTGAAAATGATTCTAAAAGAAAAGAAAAGAAATGAAATGAAAAAGAAAAAGATGTGAGAAGAAGCTTGAGGAGATGCGTAATAAAAAATTGGCTTCACTTGAATCAACTTAAAAAGAAGGCTTGGCTACATTCTCTAAACTTATAAGTAAGTATTAGCATATTTACTAAAAAAGTTTCATGAAGTTCTTTTTCAAATGGATATTCTAAGTGGCTTTAATATGACAATTTGCAATTTTCCTTGAAAACAATAGAGAATCAAAAATCTTAGACTTGACTGCTAGATATTCTTATACCTTTAGTATTAACTGGAGTTATTTTAATTCTTCTTAAGTTATGCTATTATATTTAGTAGACTAAAATATAGAAATCTAGAAGTTAAATTCATTTCCATGAGTCATCTTTTTTATGTAGTAAAGGAGTTACTTGAGGACAAGTAACATTTAAGTTTGGGAGATTATGATGCATCAAACATATATGCATATTTAAAACTATATTTTATACTCATTTTTTGTGATATTGCACTTTACAGGAATGTATTTTTCATGTTTTATTGCAGGTTGTTGTTTTTTAGGACTTGAAGCAATAAGGAAGCAAAAAAGAATTGAATTTTGAGTCAAAATGACATTTTAGAAGAAACACTCAGTGCTGACGGCGCCAGGATGGACGCCAACGACACGGAACTACAGAACAGAGGCTAGAATATCCTCAGCATCGATGACACCACCAGCAGCGCCGACAGTGCCAGCAGCAGCGCCGACGACACCATTTGACAGAAAGCACTGAATAAATTCATGGGTCACTGACACCGACGACGCCAGAATGGGCGTCGACGACGCTAATGTCGGTGCAAGACTGATTTCTAGAAGATTAGACAAATTTGGACGCTTTTTGAAGAGTTTTTGGATGCACTTATTGGAAAACCAACATTAGGCTTTATTTAGAGCAAAAATTAATCAGAAGAATCTCTCTTCCACTCCCCCAACTACTTAAAGTTCATTAGTCATTTATTTTCTTTAGAGTTTTGAGATTTTATGGTGAGTTTAAATGTGAATTCTGTTCTAAGAGTTGTTAGAGAGGGAGAGAAGTGAGAGATTTCTTCTTCCTACATCTTCTAAGAGGAGAATCAAGAGTATTGTAAAGAGAGAAATGTCCAAGAGATTTGCTTTGGGAAAGAGTTTCAAATAAGTGTTGTTTCTTTATTATTGTTGTATGAACTTTCTTTTATATATGAAATTTGTGTTTTGTTATATCTTTCTCATGAATTACGAGTAGTTTTCTTTATCTTTCTCCCTACTCTGAGGCATGGTGAAATGAAGAGATAATTTGGATGTGCCAACTTTAAAATATAAAATAAATTGTGATGTTTTTTCAACTCCGTTTTTAATTTACTTTTTGGTTTATCCAATTGAAATGTTAAAATATATTGTGAAACATATGATCTGGGAAATGGAGTATGAGTTCTACAATAGAGTGAGAATCACATTTAATTCCATGGAGGATTATTTTGTTCATGGAATTAACTGTAAATAAATAGAGAAATATACATTGTTGGGTGTAGAATTGGAGATTTTAGGGTGACAGACTAAAATCCCCAATTCAGTCTTAGTTGTTTAAAAACTAAAGCGAGCGTTAGCCTTCAGGGGAAGGGAAGTGGGAGCTCTGGAGTGAGAGCCAGTATCCTCCCAACCTAACCACAGATTTAGAGACTAAATCTGAGATTAGTCTTTGATTCTCTATAACACTGAATCAGGATAAAGAATTAAAATTGGTTCTATTTGGCACAATACAAATTAAATCATTTATCTCATCTCATTTTACCAAAAACTCATTGTAGTGGGAAATATGCTTTTTCATATTAGATAACTTCATCACATAAATATAGTTTGGTAGTTAATGTTTAAACTTTGCTTTTCAATTTTGCTAGTAGTTAATAATTTAGTTATGATAGTACATCAAATATTCGAATTTAGTAATTTTAATTTTATTTTATTGCTATGAATTTCTTATTTAATTTATCATCTCAAATCTAAACCTTTCTCGTGGGATCGATATTTGGGACTTAAATAGAAAGTCTTGTATTTTATAAGAATACGTGTACTTACGTAGAATCCCTACATAAATTGCTTAAATTTCTTATTCATAAAATAATGCATTAAGTTTTTGGCACCGTTCTAAAGCGGAGTTAACTTTATATATTTTGCACAACTATATCATCGGGATCAACATCCAATGCAAATTTAGTTCCTTGCACGTGCACTGCACAATACAGTTACACACATTCACGGGATTGATAGTGTGTGCGACTACATGCCTGTAACTTGTGTGCAACTACATGCCTACACGCGCATGTGCCCAACCAGCACTAAGTACAGCTTTGAGCATGTTGACCTCACTTTTGGTTGAGGTTTAGTTTTTCTCTTTAGTAGCCTAGGGTCTAGCAATATGACTTTTCTGTTTACTATTCCTAGAAAACTAGAAAAGGAACCCTTACCATTAGAAATTCTAAACTCTCCTTTGCTCAACTTGAAGCTCTACATATGGGTCATAACCTCTAGCACTTAGTAGGTGGGTTCAGTATGGGGGAGCTCAAGGAGAGTCCTCATTAGAACTATTTGACCTTAAGGTTGAGCCCCTAGGTGTTGGTATGGAGCTAATACACTCACTTACACTTACCTACACTCACTCTCACCCACAATCACTCACAACCCTAAACCCAAAATTGTTGACTTTGATCCCCTGATCTTTTGGGAAACTCATGTAGATGGTCCCCCAAGCCCATTAGCCCTAGGCAAGCGTTTAGCTAAGACCAGTGCATAGAGGATCCAAATGGGGATTCCATTGGTACATGGCTCATATAAAGTGTTTGGTACCCCAATTCTACCAAAATATTCAAATTGGCCTTTTGCCCCTAAATCCTCCCAAATTACCTAGATACCATTGGAGCCCTAAATTTGGTCAAAATTCTCAAATCCACCCAAAATACTCAAATTTGTTCAAAATTTATTTCAAACATTTTGAAAATGCCCAAGTTACCCAAAAATTCTAAATTTATCAAAATACCTCCAAAATAGCCAAAATTACAAAAATACCCTGGCACCCCAAACTTTCCAAAAACCTCCAAAATCACTTTAAATGTTTCCAAAACCAATTTGGACCCTCCAATTGAACTCAATTTGGCTAATTTGACCATTTGAATAAAACCCCCAAATTACCTTTAAGGGCACAATTTCCCCAAATTTACCTCAAATGTCCATCAATTTGATCTAAATTTCTCAAATTCACCTTTCATATGACCATTCTAAGCCAAATATAAGCCTAATTTAGCCCATTCTTTGAGTTTAATTTTGATCTAAGTCAAACCGCCAATTTTTGCCCTATGACTTAATCCCATCAAATTGAATCTCATAGCCTACTCAATTTGCCCCAATTTATGTTGAAAACTCTTCATAAAAATCCTACACATCAAAATTGATCTTAAATTGGCCTTGGTGAAGCCTCAATTTCATTTAATTTTGACCTAAGTCCAAAAAATCTCTAAACTTGCCCCAAATTGGCCATACCTCCAAATTCCACCAAATTGATTGCCCTAATACCAAAATTGGCACAGAATTTATGTTTAAAACTCTTCATGACATTTCTATAGACCATTTTCAACAATAAATTTGGACTTAGCACAAGCCTAGCCCAATCTAGACCTAAGTCTAGCCCAACATAACCAAATTGACCAAAATCCCAAAATCCTTCAAATTGAATCTCCAATTGAACTCAAAATCATTTCAATCCTTCACCAAAAATCTTCATTATAATCATCTACACAATGTTGATTGATCAATAGGGCTCAAAGTCATGGCTAGCCTAACCTAAACCCAACCTTTAGCCATTTGGACCTATATTAGACACATACACCAAAATTGGCCTAACCACCCTAAAGTCACCAAATTTATGACTCCACAACCACTAAGCACACTCCATGGACCAGGCTTGACCCCATGGACCAGTCATGGTGAGCTATGGACCATTGGATCCCTAAATTAAGGGATTCATGCCCATATATGGGCCTTAACCAAAAATCTACCCCATCATCACTTGTCATTGAGGGGTAAACATAATTAACCCTCACACTGGCTCACCTGACCTCCTAGCCACCTCCCCTAGCCTTGCTGGCTGGCCTAGTCACTGGAACACCTCAAAACTGAGGGCCACCATCACTAAATCAAACCCAATCTCAACCCTAGGGACCAGCTCACCCTAATTAAACTTTAGAGCTTCTCATCCCACCACCTCAGCCGACTGTTGCACCCAAGGCCAGGCCCCTTAAGCTCCCCTCTCCGGTCATGGCTATAAAACCTCACCTCTACGACCAACATAAGGGTACTGAAATTTTCTTTAGGAAACCTGGTAAAATTTCTCCCAAAGCCTCTGTAGGACCTTCTCAGTGCAAACCGAACAACCCATGCCCTAATTCCCATCATCGGAGCTCAATTTTTCAAATCCTTGTCGGAGACAGGACATTCTCCACCACACCCCCACCGTGCACCAAATCTCAACTAAATTGACCTACACCTTCACCATAGTGAAAGATAACAAAGCCCAATAGAAGTCCCCTCATAGAGAGCCTCTACCCTAGACTTTGATCAACACCCAAATTCAGTCTTGATCGAATTCGAGTCTAGACATTACACCACAGCAAGAGGCTCAACCCCTAGCCTCCTTGGACCTCCACGAATGTGTCGAGCACCTCTGATTGAAGCTTCCCTTCTCAGAGCAAAGGTATTGAACATCCCCTCTTCCCGATCCTATTTTGACTCTCCATGTGATTAGGGTTAATTTAATGGCATGTTTGCCTTATGGATATGTTCTACTCACTCAGACGAGTTTATGGGATCAAACTCAAGGTCATTTGCTTGAGAAATGAGTGAGATCTTAGGTTTTAGTGTTAACGATCACGGGCTCACACTGGTTGGGGACAAAGACACGGAGCCGTTAGATGGTGCATGTATTGGATGGACGTCTAGGATTGCATTGGATGGGAGCTTAATACATAAAGCGTGGGCCGAGTCAGCGGCTACGTGGAGGGCGGCGTCCAACCAAAGCACGTCACACATGTCTTTGGATCTATCGCATGATGTCGTGGCGCCGCGTGTTTAAGTAGGAAAATAGGGATTTATTTAATTCATAAAATACTCCTACCATCAAAAATCCATATCTTGGTGTAGAAAAATCACAAAAAATAAAATAAAAATATCTCAGTGCTCAGTGAACAGAGGAGAACAGTGTGGAAATGGTTTGAGTTTATTTGATGCATATTTTATTTTTAATTAATTAAATACTTTTTTTAGTATTTTGATTCTGCATGCATTCAAATATTTCACCATGGCATGCTATTTGGGTCACTTGTAGCCTCTATCATGGGGAATCTCCTCTGATTTTTCCAAATTCAGAGGAGACCCTTATGAGGAAATATGTATTTTTCAAGTTTATGCATCTGATTTGAAAAATTAATTATAATAATTAGTATGTTACTTAGAAAAATTCAAGAAAATTTTGATAGGTTCACTATGACTAGAGAACTTTAGAAAAAAATTGTCATGAGCTAAGTCATTAAGAACATAACTAATTTTCATAAAACCTTTAAATACAAAGAAAATTAATTTGGGAAAAAAATAAACATCTAAATGACTTGCTTTAAATTCTCTACTGTAATTCAAAGTTCATAGGACTTCCCATAAAAAATTTCAAAATATATGGAGTTCATTTGATAACCTAATTTGATTTTCTAAGATAAATGACACTTTGAACACTTAAAATAATCATAATAATTAAAAACAACTCAAAAATTTATGAAATTATTTTTGTGAGATTTCTGTGATCAGAGGAATTTTCTAAAAATAAAATTGTAATTGAAGTAAAAATTTCATTTTAAGCATATTTTTAATATTTAAATAATTAAAAAATAATTAAAATCATAAAATTAATAAAATTCATGGAAACATTCTAAATTGTTTCCTAAGCCCTTAAGAGCAATTGGAATATTTTTCCTAATTTTCTAAGTTAACATATTGAATTTTAAAGCTTAAAATAATTTTTAAAGGCTAAAAACGGATTTTCCTTAATTTCTCACTAAAATAATTCTAATAAATCAAAGAAAAATTAAAAAAATGTGAAATTTATTTCTGTGGGTTCTTTGATCTTAGAGTGATTTAATAAAAATATAAAACTTATTTTTTCACATTTAAAATATTTTATAATTAATTAAAACTCTAGAACTTAAAATAATTATAAATCAAATAAAACTCAAAAAATCTTGAAATTCAGTCTAAGTGGTTCTCTAGTCTAAGTCTACCTCCAATAAAACTTGCAAGTGATTAGGCATTGCCTTGATCAAGTTATTGAATTTTCTTTGAAAAATCTTATTTTTGCATGTAAATAATTATATAAATTAAATTAAATTTTAAAAAATCAAATTTTCTCCTCTGATGTCTTTATTAACCCATGAGTGAGGTATGATAAAAATTTCAAAGTCATTTGAATTAAATTTGATGAATTATGAAGTAATAGAGCCTNGTTCTAAATTATTTCCTAAGCCCTTAAGAGCAATTGGAATATTTTTCCTCATTTTCTAAGTGAACATATTGAATTTTAAAGCTTAAAATAAATTTTAAAGGCTAAAAATGGATTTTCCTTAATTTCTCACTAAAATAATTCTAATAATTCAAAGAAAAATAAAAAAACTGGAGTTTGTTTCTTTTGGTTCTTTGACCTCATAGAGATTTAATAAAAATATAAAACCTAATTTTCCACATTTAAAATATTTTATAATTAATTAAAACTCCTTAACTTAAAATAATTATGATAATTAAAATAAAACTCAAAAAATTATAAAATTTGGTTTAAGTGGTTCTCTACTCTAAGTGTACCTCCAATAAAAATTTCAAGTGGTTAGGCTTTGTCTTGGTCAAGTTATTGAATTTTCTTGGAAAAATCTTATTTTTTGCATGTAAATAATTATATAAATTAAATTAAATTTTAAAAAATCACATTTTCTCCTCTGATGTCTTTATTAACCCATGAGTGAGGTATGATAAAAATTTCAAAGTCATTTGAATTAAATTTGATGAATTATGAAGTGATAAAGCTTTATGGGCAAAGATATAATTTTGAAAATTTGGTCTTAACTAACATTTCAGCTTAGTTCAAGAAAGGGAAATGGACAATCTTTGATCTTAATTAACATGTTCAAATGATTGAAATATAAGGAATTAATTGGTAGAAATCAACCTCATTTTTCTTAATTAAAGGATAAATTTGTAATTTCCTAAATTATTAAAACTTGGAGGTCTATTAAATTAAATGATCCTAGACTTAGGGGTATGATTTTGGATGTCAATAAATCACTAATTTAATACCCCCATTTGATGTTCAAATGTCATTAAAACGTTTTGATGATGAATCATTATCACTTAAAATTCAATTTCTTTCAAACATTACTAATGTATCCACCAAGGTCTTAAGGGTTAGTAGTGACCTAGGCTAAATCAAATTTGGTTAAATGAGGATTAGAAAAGTGAATGTAACTAGAAATTGAACACCTTTAAAACACTACAACCCAAGTTAAAGCTAAAATTGGCCAAGTGTTTTAATAGCATTAACTTGACCCTTTTGAGGGTTTTCACCTACATAATTCTCAGATTAAATGACAAATGATAATCACCCTATTCTTAGGGATAATTGAAACATCGATGTTCACTGAACACTAGAGGCATTTACATGTCATTAAGCAACATAATAATTTTAAATGAGCTCGAGACTTTTCACCAGGCGGTGAGAGGGAAGCATGAACATGCTTCTTCCTTCTAACCTTTTGAATACCTCAGAGGTCTAATAAACTTAGTATGTTTTTTCTTAATGAAATTATCCTCAAATGAATTAATAGGGGCTCACCAAGAAATGATTTAGGATTTGGTAGATCACAAGAACCTTATATCCCTGCTTTACATAAAATGCTTTTAATATATAAATGCCCTCACATGCATTTTGAGTTTCAGTTGAAGATGGCGGGAAGACCATCTATGTACGCTTTTATTATAATTTATTTTACCTACATTTCTAGTTTCTCATACTTTACTTTTCAGTACGTTACTGTACTTACTCACTGATACACCTAAAATATATAGTATTTTTAGACACATTTTTATACCTATTTTTGAGATATTGCGCTTTAATGGAAGGAATTTTTGTGTTTTTCTTACAGATACAAGTAAAAATGGAAAAAATGCTCAAAGAAGTGAAAAAGCAAACTGATACACCTAAATTATATTATGTTTTAGACACATTTTTATACCTATTTTTGAGATATTGCGCTTTAATGGAAGATATTTGTGTGTTTTGCAGATACATGTAAAAATGGTGAAAAATGCTTAAAGGAGTGAAAAAGAATCAAATTTGGAGCAAAAAAGTGAAAAATGTGTAAATGAGTTTTGGCGCCTAAGCGTCAAATCCGGCGCTTAAGCGCCGGTTAAACAGAGAAGGCTGCACCTAACAGTCAGAGGTCCCACGCTTAAGCGTCAGTGGCAGTTACTAGACAAGTAAAGTCAGTTTTTGTGAATTTTGAAGAGGTTTTTGAGGCACCCATTGGCTTAATAAGTGGTTATAACCACTATAGACAAAAATTATCACAAAAGGATGCATCTCTTGGGGAAATACATCGAATCTAGACATATTTTAAATAGAAACCAAGACATCTTTTGGAAAATTATAAAAGAAAGAAGAGAAGACTTTGAAAGGAGTCCTGAAAAGATCCAAAAAAGTGTGAGTCCTAAAAATACTTGGAAAGTTTTGAAAGTTCATCAATTTGGGGAGTTAGTTGGAGAGATTTCAGGCACCACTTTTACTTTTATTTTATCATTTTTATTACTTTATTTTGAGTGATTGTAAGGAGAAGAGATTCAAAGGAACTTCAAGAGTTTGGTGGAGAACTTGAGATAAGNCATATATATATACATATATATATATATGTAAATTAAACCTTCTTCCAAAGCAGGCGACAGGATTTTGATTCCGGCGGCCGACAGCTTCCAACGGGCAACTCCTCAAAAAAAAAAAGTGTTGACAGGTCGTTGTAAAGCGAAGTCAACTTTATAAATTTTACACAAATATATTTTTCGGGATCAATTGTCACTCGAATATTAGTATAGAATTCTCGAATCACCGGAACAAGCATGCTGTAGTGAAGTAGCAAAAAGTTTCCCACTTTCGAGCAATAATTAGCCTTTTGATCTCTCCTTCCAACTTCAAAAATGCTCGCTCCTTAATCATTTTCCTCGAGCCTATTTTTGTAATATAGTTATGTTGGGCCTAGGCTCTCCCTTCTTTACTCTTGGAGCCATAATAATTTCTATATAAATCCAAATAAATTCACAATATCTTAAATTAAACTCCAAAAGTATGAAGATTTGGTAAGGAGCTTTTCAACATGGGTTCTCTTAATCGTCTTCATAAAACTCTAAAAATTTCAGATTTCTAAAACGCAGGGTAAATCTATGGTGAAAATAAAAAATTTCTAAGTTAAAGTGAAGCTCTTACCAAAAAAAGATGAAATCCAAGACTTTTAGGCTTTAAAATCTCCTCAAATCCACCAAATGTGAAGCTCTATGTTGAGTTTCGACCTTGGTTTAGAGGTAGGAGACAACCCAAGCAGTAAGAATGGCATTTTACATGGGTATTTTGCAGTTTTAAGTGATTTTAGGTGTTTTCGAGAAAATGACGCCTCAGGCGCCAATTTGGCATTTCTAGTGCCACTTCTCTATAAAATGACACCTCAGGCGCCAACGCAAAAATTTTTAGATTTCGATTTTCTTCAAAAATTTGTCGTGTATCGCACCACCTCAACCTCTAATTAACTTAATTAAACATTTTTCTTGTAATTAAACAATTTTCTAACACATAATTTTACAAACAACACAAAACTCACATTTATATATAAAATCCGAACAATTACAAACTAATAATTTTCAAACCAACAAATTTAATTCAGCTTTGAAATCAAGCCAACAAGCTAACGCTGAAATCTAAATATCAAACATTTAACAAACAATACATATGAGGTTCTACAATACAAGTAAATCAAATCCATTACAAACACAAAACAATAAATATAACTACAAATTCCGTACTAAACAAGTTCAAACATCTTCTTCACTATCATCATCTCGAATGTCTCCTATGGATTGGTAGTGCACGTACAAGTTGTAGAAAGGTCTTTAGGGAATTCATCAGTCAAATCTTCTTCAATCCAAGTACTTTTCTTGAATATTCAGACCAAACCTTTGTCAATACGTCCTGTGTGTTCGAAGTGTTCCTTCATCCTCCAATCCAGATGGTAAAACATTTCAGAAATATTTCTAATTAAAAACATAAGATTATGTACCTCTTTTTCCAACTTCTTAATTCTTTTCAAAATCTCATTCAAACTAAAGTAAGGTTGACTAGGCGATGAATTTTGAGATTTTTGATCCATCAATATATTCACATCGTTCTCCCCCCAATTCCTATGCAGTTGCAATAAATTTCTAGGTCCATAAGCTTCAAAGGGAGAAGCACTTTTTCCCAAATTTCATAAGGCACTTGCGACTGGCTACATAGCAGGAATATGGTAGATTGATGTCCCAATCTAGAAGTCAATCCATTGATGATTAAACCCAAAACAAACTTTACTATTAAAGCACCAACATCAATAGCTCTTTCGGCTTGAATAGAATAATTCAAATTCGCACTTTCCTTTGTCACTTTACTGTTTTTCATAGTAGGATCTAGTTTTGATGCAATAAAAAAATGTCACGCCTTCGATGCAGGATTCAATAATGATGAAGAAAAAACTTACATGTCCGTTATCTATGGTCTCCCAATTTGATCTTTGATACACCTAAAGTATATAGTGTTTTTAGACACATTTTTATACCTATTTTTGAGATATTGCACTTTAATGGAAGATATTTTTGTGCAAACTGATACACCTAAATTATATTATGTTTTAGACACATTTTTATACCTATTTTTGAGATATTGCGCTTTAATGGAAGATATTTGTGTGTTTTGTAGATACAAGTAAAAAATGGAAAAAAATGCTTAAATGAGTGAAAAAGGATCAAATTTGGAGCAAAAAGGCAAAAAATTGTGCAAAAGAGTTTTGGTGCTTAAGCGCCGGTTAAACAGAGAAGGCCGCACCTAAGCACCGAGACCCCGTGCTTAAGCGCCAGTGGCAGTTACTAGACGAGTAAAATCTATTTTCACGAATTTTGAATAGGTTTTTGAGGCACCCATTGCCATAATAGGTGGTTGTAACCACCATGGATGAAAATTATCATGAAAGGATGCGTCTCTTGGGCAAATACATCGAATCAAGACACATTTTGAAGAGATCCAAGGCACCACTTGGAAAACTGTAAAAGAAAGAAGAGAGGACTTAGAAAATTGTCCTGAAAATATTGGCAAGTTTTGAAAGTTCTTTTCTGGGGAGTTTGTTTGAAAAGATTTTCAGGAACAACTTTTTATTTACTTTATTTTTTGTTATTTTGTTTTGAGTGATTGTAACATAGAAGAGATTCGAAGGAACTTCAAGAGTTTGGTGGAGGACTTGAGATAAGTTTTTATCTTTTTGTTTTAGACTACTTTTTATTTTAATTGAGACTTGTTGTTGGTTTGACAATTATTTCTACTTTTAAACTAAAGTGTGGTTTAATGTATTGTTGGTTTGACAATGATTTCTACTTTTAAACTAAAGTATGGTTTTGTTTTCTCCATAAAGAATGATTTCTTCTTTTAAACTAAAGTGTGGTTTTATTTTCTCCATGTATTCTGAGTATTTTTCTTTATCTTTCTTCTTAAAATGATAAGTAATTAAGTTTTGGATGGAATAACGGAGAGTATTGATCTTTAATGTTGGAAGAAGTTGTGATGATTTAAATCCATGCACTTCATATGGAGAGGATTGATCTTTAATGAGAAGAAGTTGTGATGATTTAAACTCATGCACTTCATTTACTTCTTGATTTATCCAATCCAGATGTTAAAATTTATTGTGAGAACATGTAAGAATCGAGCTGGTATTGTCTCAGTCAACAATTGAAAAGAATCAAATGAGGTTGTATGAATGAGAATGTAGTTCATATGATTGAGTACAAATAAATAGGGAAATATTCATTATGGGTATAGAGTCAGAGAACTTTAAAGTGACAAGTTAAAACTCTCAACTTGGTTTATTGTTTTAGGTTTTGATACGAGAATGTTAGTCCCCTAGGTGGAAGAAATCGAGGGAACTCTAGAGAGAGAGCTAGTATCTTCTCACCCTAGCTGATCTTCAGAACTATTCAAACTTTAAATTAGTCAATGTTCTTTATAGCAACTCTAGTAAGGGTAAAGAATATTATTGCTTCTATTTGGCACAACACAAATTGCATACTTCCACAACAAAATTAATAAACTTAATATTGATTCATGATAAGAAGAAAGATATTTTCATATTAAATACTTTTCTTCTACAAGAACTTTAGTTATCTTTGTTTTTACTGTTTCGTTAAAATATCAAAAATACCAAAAATATTTAAATTTTAAATTCCTACAAAAATTGTTTTTAGTTTAAGTAATTATCTTTTTAAAAATAGAAAAAATTTCTAGAAAGTGCATATTGCATAATCTTCCCTGTAGGTTCGATATTCAGGTCTTAATCAAAAAGAACTATATTACTTGATAACGAGACGTATACTTGCGTAGTATCTCAATATAAATATATATAAATTAAAAAGTTAAATTCTTATTTTTCTTCAAGATCAAGTTTTTGATTAAGTGAAAAATACCATCAGAACTATTTCTATACTATGCATAAGCATTAAGTATCCAGGGATTAAAAAATATCATTAGAATTATTGTTATACTGTGCATAAGCATTAAGTACGAGATCAATCTTCATCATTAAAGTATCGATAAAGTTCATCCATATTAACTCTCGCAGGGAAAAAATTTGTATAGTGACAAATAGAAACGCTTTTAATCATAAACATGTCTTTTATTGTTGAAGGAGTAAATTATACCCACCTGCCTCAAACAGAGACTACTCCTTGGTTAATTCTATGAAGATAAGCGTAAAAATCCTTCACCACAGGAACTATTACAGCGGCAGCGATATCACAAAGTACTTCTCATCATCTTTGTGCAATAATTTCCTCCACTCGAGTATTTGGTGTGTTGAATCCTCGATTGATAAAGTCCCACTCCTTGATCAGTCTCTTCTTCACAACAACACGATCGCACAACTTCTGTGCATCGAAACTGACAAACTTCCTCTTATTAAAAATTCTATATCTAGCAATTTCTTTAGAGTGGGAAGCCATATGATTTCAAAAAAGGTGGCTTTCCCTTCATTTTCCCTTGTTAAATATCTTTAGGATCCAGTTTTAGGCAGTTACTAGGAAGAAATCCCGCCGCAGCACTTTTGGCGCCAACTCTTTGAAAAATGGCGCCTCTGACGCCAGTTCAAATTTCTGCACCATTTTGTTTTAAGTCCAAACGACTCTCAAATTTTCCACATAAGTCAGTAAATAAAGATGTTTTAATGTATTTTATTAATATATACGACTCTCAAATACACATAATTCATAAAGAAAGCATAAATTTATATATATAATACTACTTATAGAAACAAATAAATAACAGAAACAAATAAAAATATGAGTTCCCTTCTACAAAGCGCTTGGTTTAATGTCGTCAACCTGACATTCCCAGTCATTACTCTGGGTGACCCAACATTATTATCTCCTTAAAAACTGGTCTTTGACCATCAAAATATTGTTTCAGTCTGTGCCCATTCACTTTAAATACCTTTCTAGTCTTGGGGTCTTCAATATTAATAACTCCATAGGGATAGACTTTACAATTGTGAATGGCCCTGTCCACCTAGACTTTAGTTTTCTAAGAAATAATTTCAATCTTGAGTTGTATAGTAAAACTTTATGTTCAGGCTCAAATTCTTTTTTTATTATCTTCCGATCATATCATTCTTTCATTCCCTCCTTATATATCATAACATTATCGTAAGATTCATTCCTAATCTCTTCAAGCTCATTCAATTGCAAATTTTTTTTCTCACCAGCATCTTTTAAACTAAAATTAAACTCCTTAATTGCCCAATAAGCTTTATGTTTCAATTCTAATGGTGAGAGACAATTCTTCCAAAAAATTAATCTATATGGGGACATCCCTATAAGTGTCTTATAAGTTGTCCTATATGCCCATAATAATGCAGTAGCTAATCTAATATACCAATCCATTTTATTAGGATTTGCAGTTTGTTTTCCAAAATTCTCTTAATTTCACGATTAGATACTTCTGTTTGACCACTATTTTGGCAATGATAAACAGTTGCAATCCTATGTATAATATTATATTTTTCCATCAATTTTTTAATTTGTTTGTTCCAAAAGTGAGATCCTCCATCAGTAATGATTATTCTCAGCATTCCATATCTTGTAAAAATATTTTTGATTAAAAATTTTGAAACACTCCGAGCATCACAGCGAGGTAAAGTCATTGCTTCAATCCACTTTGGTACATAGTCCACTGATGTGTTGTTTATTGTGTTTTGCTTTTGTAAATATTTTTTAATAGTACAAAACACACACGACAACACTAATAATAAATATGCAATTCAATCCCAAAAAAAATAACTTTATAAAAATAATTTTATCTTTTAAATATATATTTCCAAATGAAGGTACAAATGATCTCATAAAATCTAATCCTCAAACATCTAATATTTCAACTTCTAAAGTAAAATTTAGAGGCATTTCATTTCTTTTTAAAATATTGCCTACTCGTTAACACCGATCAAATATTTTAATATATATATTAACATCTCTAAATAGAGTAAACCAATAAAATCTAAATTGTTAAATTTTGTGATAAGTTCTATCAATCCCAAAATGAACTCCAAATTCAGAATCATGACGTTTTTTGGATAATTTCTTCAATTTCTTCATAAGGGACACATTTCTGCATAACTAAATCTTTGCATTATTTGTACAAATGTGGGACATCCCAAAAGTAAAATTTTACATCATGAATAAACTTCTTCTCTTGTTGTTTTGTCAACCCATATGGTAAAATACCACTAACAATGTAGTTTATAATATCAGCATACCAATGTATTTCTCATCCTTTAACAGCATAACATTATTCATTAGGAAAAGTTTCATTAATTTATTTTTCAAGATCAAATGTTTCTTCCTATTCCAGTCTAGATAAATGATCAGCAATTTGATTATCATTTTATTTCTTATCAACTACCAAAAAATCAAATCAGAAGTACCCTTCTAATTAATCTTGGTTTTACATCATTCTTTTGCATCAAATATTTTATAACCAAGTGGTATATATACACAACACATTTAGCTCCAATTAGATATGACTTAAATTTATCAAAAGCATAAAAAATGGCTAATAACTCTCTTTCAGTAGTAATATAATTAATTTGAGCATCATTTAGAGTTTTACTAGTGTAGTATATAACTTTAAAAATTTTGTCATATCTCTGCCCTAAAATAGCTCTAATTCCATAATCACTAGAATCACACATTAATTTGAACAATTTCTCCCAATCAGGTGAAACAATTATAGGTGCAGTGATCATTTTTTCATTCAATGTTTTAAATGTATTAAGACAATCTTGATTGAAATCAAATTTTGTATCTTTTTCCAAAAGTTGGCATAAAGACTTTGTAATTTATGAAAAATCTTTGATATATCGCTTGCAAAAACCAGCATGTCCTAAAAAACTCATAACTCCTCTTATAGTAGTAGGTGGAGGTAGGTTAGATATTACTTGAATTTTTGTAGGATCTACTTCCATGTCATTTTTTAAAATTTTATGCACAAGCACACATCATTTCACATCATTTTAGAATTTTCTCTAAATGATTTATACATATTTTAAATGAAGTTCTGAACATAGAAAAATCATCCATAAAGACTTTTATCCCTTTTTCAATCAAATCACTAAAAATCGATATGATACATCTTTGAATTGTCGTAGGCACATTATATAAACCAAAAGACATTTGTCAAAAAGCAAAATTACCATAAGAACTAGTAAACATTGTCTTCTCTTGATCTTCTAGAGAAATTGGTATTTGATGATAGCTGATATATCCATTTAAAAAGAAAAATCATCTGTGCCCAGATAGTCTATCCATCATTTGGTCCAAAAAGGGTAAAGGAAAGTGATCTTTCTTGGATGCCAAATTTAATTTCTTATAATCTATGCAGATCTGACATCTAATGACTTGTCTTGTTAGTATTAATTCATTATTCTCATTTTTCACTACCATCACACCTTCTTTCTTTGGAACACAGTGAATTAGACTCACCCAAGCACAGTCTGAAATAAGATATATTATTCTCGCATCTAACTATTTTAAAATCTCTTTCTTAACAACTTCTTTCATCATCGGGTTTAATTTCCTTTGAGGATCAACTTTTGGTTCAAGATGTTCTTCCAATAAAATTCTGTGCATACAAATTGAAGGACTAATTCTGTTAATATTAGCTAATGTTTATCCAAAAGTTTTCTTATATCTTTTTAAACTTTCTAACAACTTTTGTTCTTGTGCTTTAATTAATTTTGAGGATACAATAACAGGTGATGTAGATAAATCTCCAAAAAATACATATTTTAAATGTGCAAAAAGTTTTTTCATTTCTAGTTCAAGAGGTTTATTAATCGATGAAATCAAATTTTTGTTATTATCCATAGGATCTAACAATTCAAATTGTTCCTAAAAAAAATCCAATTCTTCATTACTCACTTCCATAGATTAATCTTGAATTATATCCTCATCCTTAAACTACAAATATTCTTCTTCAGTTTTCTTTTCAAATGTATGTATGAAATTTTCATTACTTAAATAGTCTTTAATTTTCATTTTGAAGCATTCATCCTCTCTTCCTTTTAATGGATATCTCATTGACTCTGCAATATTACATGTGACCTCTTGATTGCTAACTCTCATCGTTAATCATCTTTTCTGCACATTTATCAAAGCTTTTCTAATAGCAAGAAATAATCTTCCTAAAATTATAGGAATTTTTTTATCTTCCTCCATATCTAACACAATAAAATCCACAAGAAAGATAAATTTATCAGCCTTTACCAAAACATCTTCTATAACTCATTTAGGATAGGTAATTGAATGATTAACTAACTGAAGAGTTACATTAGTAGGTGAAATTTCTCCTAAACCCAGCATTCCGAAAATCGATAGAGGCATAAGATTAATACTGGCTCCCAAATCACATAAGGATTTTCCAAAAAATCTTTCGCCAATAGCACAAGGAACAGTAAAACTACCAGGATCTTTAAGTTTTTCAGGAAGCTTTTCCTGAATTATAGTGCTAAACTCTTCACTATATGCCACAATCTCATTAGCTGTAAACTTCTTTTTTTTTTATTAAGTATATCCTTCATAAACTACACATAGCTTGACATTTGTTCCAGGGCTTCAACAAATGAAGTGTTTATTGTCAATTTCTTCAATAATTTGAAAAATTTTATAAATTGGTTATCTTAATTTTTTTGCTTCAATTTCTGAAGAAATGGAGGAGGTGGTCTTTCTACGCAATTTTCATTGGTTTGATAGGATATTCAGACTCAAAATAAAAATCTTCATTAGATTTTTCATTTTCCTCCTCTTCTTTTTCAACTTCAATTTTTTTTTGAACTTTTGTTTCCAATTCTTTTCCACTTCTCAGTTGAATAGGCTTAATTTGCTCTTTGTTCCGATCTTTAGAATTAACTTCAACATTATTATGCAACGTTCTTGGAGGTCTATTGCTAAGTGCTGTAGCAATACATCCCAATTGATTTTCCATATTTCTAATTGCAACTTCTTGACTTTGTAATTGACTTCTCATTTGCAATATTAGTTCTTCCATTGACAATTTATTTTCCTTACTCTGCAAATTGTTATTGAAATTTGGAGGGTAATATGGTTTGTAGTTTGAATTCCCTTGATTGTTGGAGTTTCCCAATGGGTTTGTAGCATTGTTCCCTCGTTATAAATTATAGCATTAGAGTTATTATTACTCCAGCTGAAATTCGGGTGATTTTTCTAACCAGGATTATAATAATTGGAATAAAGATTATTATATCGGTTTTTTATGGCATTTAAAGTCTCATACAAAGATTGAGATTCTATCATTTGCCTCAATGATTTTTTCTCCACCACAGGAGGTGTCTGAGAATAATTCATTCTATATTGATCCGTCTTCTTTGATATTGCAATAATTTGAGCAGCCAACATAGATATTGCATCAGAATCATGAATACTAGCTACTATTTTTGGGTTTACCCATTTAGAGGGTCATTGAAAATTATTAGTAGTCATCTCTTCAATTAAAGAATAACTTCATCAAATGGTTTTGATATTAATGATCCACTAACAACGATATCATTTATTGATCTAAGAGATCCAACCAATACATTATAAAAAGTTTGAATTATTAACCAATCTGGCAATGCATTGTGTTGAAACTTCCTAATGAGATATTTATATCTTTCTCAAGCTTCATAAATTGATTGTCATTCAAATTGACAAAAAGATATAATATCATTTCTAAGCTTAGTAGTTTTCGATGGTGTAAAAGATTTAGATAAAAATTTTTGTGATAAGTCTCCCCAAATTCTGATTGATCCAGGTGCTAATGAGTTTAACTACATCTTAGCTTTATCCCTTAGTGAAAAAGGAAAATGTCTAGGTCCGATGAACACTCCATCGTATTTACTTTAGTGTAAAGAAGTTTGAAAATATGAGTTCCAATCCAATTCAAAAATACTTGTAAATTCTCTAAATATAGAGTTTAGCCATTTTATTTTCTCCATTTAAAAATTTTTATTAAGAATAATTATACTTACTATATTATATCCTTAAGCTTAAGAGTTTCTTAAGTCTTATACTTTAAAAAGATCATGCGTGGAACCAATTTTTGAAGCTAAGGGATTCTTCCACCTGGATCGATGTTGCTTGCTCTGATTGTTTAAATATAACCTAAGAAAATATGAAGTTTTTATTTTTGGAGGAGAATTTACATAAATACCACCTAATTCCTTTCTATTTACATATCTAACACCTAAATTTTACTTATGTAAAAACTCAAGGCTTCAATTGAATTATGTTACATATCTAACACCTATGTAAAAACTAAAAAAAATTTGGTTTGAAATGGTAAAGATATGTAACTTATTTTTTTAATTTTTTTTCTTGGGATGATTGAGAGGATTTCATAAATGTGGATGAATTGATTATTAATGACTGTTTGTCTTTCATTTGTGATTTATTTAATGTTGAAAATTGAAACTTCTATTGTTCAGACATTTGTGATTTCTTACAAATTTCTAATTTATTTCATGGTGAAAATTGACAAAGAGCTCTTCAGTATTGAGAAGTGCTCACTGTTAAGTGAGTTGTGTATCTAAAATTTTATTCTATTTTGAAAGAAATTTCTGCATCTGAAGTATCAAATATGTGATTGTCACTGTTCTATTTTAAACAATTTTACTAAACATGGGCAGAATAGTCATTTTTTCAGAAACACCTGCCCCACAACTGTTATCACACAACTGCAACAAACAAATAATCAGCTTTCCCGCAGTACCAACACAGCTGTAGCTGAATGGCTACAACTGTGCCAAACAAACCCTAAATTACTTTGAAAATCTTATCATGCCTTTGTCATAAAACAACTCCAATAGCATAATCACTTGTATCACACATTAACTCAAAAGGTTTTATCCCAATCTGATTTTTTCTTATAAGCTTTAAGGCACTCCATATCCAAATTAAAAATTATATCTTTTTCAGCTAAATGACATAGAGGCTTGGCAATTTTGAAAAGCCACTGGAAGAGCTTTGATAGATATGCAGAAAGGAGAACTAACTATGAGAGTTAGTGATCAAGAGGTTACATTTAATATTACAAAATCAATGAGATACTCTGCAAAAGAGTGAGATATTGAATGCTTCAGAACGTATATAAATGACTATTTAAGCCATGAATATTTCATGAAGACATTTGAAAAGAAATATGAAAAAAAATATTTGGAATATGAGGACGAGGATAAAATTCAAGAGGAATCTATAGAAGTGAGTAATGAAGAATTGGATTATGTTTAGGAAAAATTTGAAATGTTAGATCCTACAGATAATAATAATAATTTGATTTCATCTATTGAGAAACCTCCTGAACTAGAAATAAAACACTTCCTACACATTTAAAGTATGGATTTTTAGGAGATTTATCCACAATATTTGTTATTGTATCCTCAAAATTAACTGATACACAAGAACAAAAGTTATTAGAAACTTTAAGAAGATATAAGAAAGTCTTTAGATGGGCATTAGCTGATATTAAAGGAATCAGTCCTTCAATTTTTATGCATAGAATTTTATTGGAAGATTATCATGAATGAAGAGATGATTCTCAAATGAGATTGAACCTTATGATGAAAAAAGTTGTCAAGAAAGAGATTTTAAAATGGTTAGATGCTGGAATAATTTTTCCTATTTAAGACAGTGCTTGGGTGAGTCCAATTCACTATGTTCCAAAGAAAGAAGGTGTGGCTGTTGTGACAAATGAGAATAATGAATTATTACCAACAAGATAAGTCACTGGATAAAGAATCTGCATAAATTATAAAAAATTAAATTCAGCCACTAGGAAGGATCATTTTCATTTACCTTTTTTGGACCAGATGTTGGATAGGCTAGCTGGGCACATATATTTTTTCTTTCTAGATGGATATACCGGTTACCATCAAATATATATTGCTTCAGAGGATCGCGAGAAAACAACATTTACTGTAATTGTGGAACTTTTATTTTTTGAAGAATGTCCTTTGGATTATGTAACACACATGCAACATTTCAAAGATATATGATGTCAATTTTCAGTGATTTAATTGAAAAAGGATCGAAGTGTTAATGGACAATTTTTTGTGTTTGGAACTTCATTTGAAACATGTCTAAATCATTTAGAAAAAGTTCTAGAATGATATGAAAAGATGAATCTAGGGTTAAACTAGGAAAAATGTTAATTCATGGTTGTAGGAGGAATTGTACTTGGGCATAATATTTCAAAAAATGGCATGGAAGTAGATCCTATAAAAAATATAGGTTATATCTAACCTACCACCCTACTACTGTAAAAGGACTTTGGAGTTTTTTAGGACATGTTGTATTTCACAAGCGATATATTAAAGATTTTTCAAAAATTACGAAGCCTTTATACCAACTTCTAGAAAAAGATACAAAATTTGATTTCAATGAAGAGTGCCTTAAAGCCTTTGAAACATTGAAGGAAAAATTGATCACAACTCCTATAATTGTTTCACCTAGTTGGGAGAAACATTTTGAACTAATGTGTGATGCAAGTGATTATGTAATTAGAGCTATTTCATAACAAAGATATGACAAGAATTTTAAATTTATATATTATGCTAGTAAGACTCTTAATGATGCTCAAATTAATTACACCACTACTAAAAGAGAGTTATTAGTCATTGTTTATGCTTTTGATAAGCTTAGGTCATGTTTAATTAGAGTTAAATGTGTTGTGCATACTGACCACTCAGATATTAAATATCTGATGCAAGAAGGATGTTAAACTAAGATTAATTAGATGGGTACTTCTGATGAAAGAATTTCATTTTGTGGTTGTCAATAGGAAAGGAACTGATAATCAAATTGTTGATCATCTATCTAGGCTGGAATAGAAATAAATGTTTGATTTGGAAAAAGAAATTAATGAAATTTTTCTTGATGAACAACTTTATGTTGTTAATTGATGAGAAATACGATGGTGGTATGCTTATATTATGAATTATATTTTTAGTGGTATTTTACCATATGAACTGACAAAACAACAAGAAAAGAAATTCATTCACGATGCAAAATTTTACTTTTGGAATGACCCATATTTGTACAAACCAAACAAAGATTTAGTTATGAGAAGATGTGTTCCTTATAAAAAAATTCAAGAAATTATCCAAAAATGTCATGATTTTGAATTTGGAGGTCATTTTGAGAATGATAGAACTGTTCNGGGTATTTTACCACATGGACTGAAAAGACAACAAGAAAAAAAATTTATTCATAATGCAAAATCTTACTTTTGGGATGACCCATATTTGTACAAACAATGCGATAATTTGGTTATGAGAAGATGTGTGTCGTATAAAGAAATTCAAGAAATTATCCAAAAATGTCATGATTTTGAATTTGGAGGTCATTTTGAGAATGATAGAAAGGTTCATAAAATTTTACAATCTCGATTTTATTGGCCTACTCTTTTTATAGATGTTAATAAATATATAAAAACCTGTGATCGGTGTCAGAGAGTATGTAATATTTTAAAAAGAAATGAAAAGCATATAAATTTTAACTTGGAAGTTGAAATTTTATATGCATGGGGACTGGATTTTATGGGACCATTTATACCTTCATTTAGAATGTTTATATATTGATTACAGTGGATTATGTGTCAAAATGGATTGAAGCAATTGCTTTACCTCAATGTGATGCTCAAAGTGTTTCAAAATTTTTAATCAAAAATATTTTTACAAGCTATGGAATGTGAAGAATAATCATTACTGATGGAGGATCTGATTTTAGGAATGCAAGAATTGCTAAGCTAGAGGAAAAATATAATATTATGCATAGGATTGAAACAAATTATCATCCCCANTTGAGTGGCGTATTTGCATTGATTATAGAAAATTAACACTGCCACAAGGAAAGATCACTTCCCTTATATCTTTTTTAGACCAAATAGTAGATAGACTTGATGGGCATAACTATTTTTGTATCTTAGATGGATACCATCAAATTCCTATTGCTCTCGAGGATCAAGAAAAGACAACATTTACTAGTCCTTTTGGAACTTTTGCTTTTCGAAGAATGCCTAATTATGTAATGCACCTGCAACATTCCAAAGATGTATGATGTCCATATTTAGTAAGTTAATCAATGCACCTGCAACATTCCAGAGATGTATGATGTCTATATTTAGTAAGTTAATTGATGATGGCAAAATTATTTATGGATCATTTCTATGTATTTGGAACATCATTTGATGCATGCTTAAATTATCTTGAAAAAGTTTTGGAGTTATGAGAAAGAACTAATTTAGTTCTAAATTTGGAGAAATGTCAATTTATAGTTGCAGGAGGAATTGTGTTAAGGCATAAAATTTTGAAAAATGGTATGGAAGCAGACCCTGTAAAAATTCAAGTTATATCTAAACTAACAGCTCCTACTAATGTAAGAGAGGTTAGGATTTTTCTTGGACATGTTGGATTTTATAGGCGTTTTATTAAAGATTTTTCAAAAATTACTAAACCTCTATGCCAACTCTTAGAAAAGGACAAGATATTTGAATTCACTGAAAATTGTTTAAATGCCTTTAAATTATTAAAGATAAAATTAATCACAGCCCCTATTATAGTTTCACCTAACTGGGAGAAACCATTTGAACTGATGTTCGATGCTAGTGATTATGCTAATGGAGCTGTTCTTGGATAAATGTATGAAAAGATTTTTAAAGTTATATACTACGCTAGTAAAACTCTTAATGATGCTCAAATTAATTATATTGTTACTGAAAAAGAGTTACTGGCTATTGTGTATGCTTTAGACAAATTTAGATCTTATTTGATTAGGACTAAATGTGTTGTGCACATTGATCACTCTGCTATTAAATATCTGATGCAAAAGAAGGATGGGGCTAAATGTGTTGTGCACACTGATCACTCTGCTATTAAATATCTAATGCAAAAGAAGGATGTCCAAACGAATGTTAATTAGATGGATACTTTTGATGCAAGAATTTAATCTTGTGGTTATTGATAGAATGGGAACTGAAAATCAAATTGCTGATCATTTGTCAAGATTAGAAAATCATGAATTATCTGACACCGACAATGAAATTACATACAGTTTCCCTGATGAACAAATTTATAATATTAATGAGTGGAAAATACCATGGTATGCTGATATT